>VXAK01004751.1:0-28235 GCA_013399435.1 Arenaria interpres
CCCTTCCCCATTAAAAAAAATAAATCCTGCCCTCCCACAAAAAATGTTTTTATATTCAGTGTTTTTATAGTTCCAGGCTTATTTGTTTTTATGTGAGCCATTTTTCTTTCACACCAGTACAAAAGGAGCTGCCTTCTGACATCTATCTTCTGTCATTTTTAGCTTCATCAATAATAAAAGTCGTAATATTCCGTATGAATAAAATGCAACAAAAAGAAAAGGTCTTGTATTGTGTCTTTTTTCCCCCTTTTCTACAGTTCATTGCATCATACAGCTCTAAACCAAAACCAGTATTTATCCAAAGATTTTGATATCAAGTAACTGAAATCTCACAGAATAATTATACGAAGAAGGAAAACACTGTTTTACATTAGACTTGTAAAGTAAATTCACAACATTGACTTAATTTGCACATGTATTTTCATAATAATAGACTTTTCTTTTGGAACATGCAAGTCTTCTAACTATCTGTATTATTGTAATTGAGTGAAGGAGAGTTAGACTCTGTAAATGCTTCAGAATGTTGTGTTTATGTATTGAAGTATTTAGCACAAAATGGAAGTAAGTAGATAAAGGAGATTTACCTGCAAATGCAAAGAAGGAATTGCATTAATGTGAGCTGGCTGCCTAGCTGAGTGGTTTTTTCATTTGTATTGAAACTTTCATTTTGGGAGGATTGTCAGGATCAGATCATATATAAAAATATAACTTTAAAAATTTATTTTATTTTTACATCAGGTCAAATTTTGGAAGTGTCAAAGTTTGACAGTGTCCTTTAAGCTTTCTTACTGACCTTATTTATTTATTTTATTTAAATCCTCCAGGATTAGGCAGAGAGTAGAATTTTTACTTGCTATATATTTTTAAGGGAACTCTGAAAAATGACTTTTAAAATTGTTTGGAAACAGGAAAAATGCATCACAATTAAAATTCTTAATCCCATTAATGCAATTAAGCTACTGCTTATTCTGCTTTTCCATTTTCCTTCATCGTCACTCCTGTCATTTGTATTGTAGGCAGGAATAAATTGGCCTATCAATGAATTCTATATTTTCATTCTGAGAACAGGCACTGCAATAGAAGAGAACTCAGAGTTGGTTTTTGGCTATTAGTACGTCATTTGTTTGCCCGGGCGGTCTATTTTATCTCCAACTCTGAGTGTAATTTTCCATTCCCTGATATAAAGGATGAAAATTACCTTTCCTGTAAACCAAGAAAGCAATAAAGTATGTAACATCTGTAAAATGATTCAAAAGAAGTTAGTTCCCTAGAGGTATCCCTGCCACAATTTTCCAACAATCAATGACAAGAGGATAATAGGAAAGGGATGGGAGCCTTTCTGGTCCTGGTGACCCCAAAGTCTGGAGTCCACCCAAGGAGACCTTAATAACTATAGGGATTTGGACTCATTTCCAAGGACAGAGTTCTGATGCAAGTGCTATTCCTGCACAAATGAAAAACTAAGTTATTTAATCCTAAGAGGTACCAAGTTTTGCACCAATAACAACTCAGCAGATTTCCTGGTTCTGTGCAAGCAGAAACAGATAATTAGAGTTATTAGAAACAATAGAGAAAATTAGAACCGTGCACGAGACGGAGAATATGCCTGGAATACTGCTGCCTACTGATCTGACTCATCTTCCCCTCTGAAAATAGTGTAAAACCTGGCAATTCTACAGCTCTTCCTGTATTGAGCCAAACAGTAACAGCACTGAAAAGCACCATCCCTGCGCTGGTCAACAAGGCTGTCCATGAACTGACCTTCCCTTATAAACAAAAAAAGGGTATTTTTTATATATATATATACACATATATACTATAGACTATACACCTTCTTAAACATTTTGAGGCAAATCTTGATGATAAATCGACCAGAAAGAAATTACATAAGTGTAACACATGTTTCTTAAAAGTAGAGTGCAATACACTGGTTAACAAGACCAATTTTGCGAACAAGGAGGGAGGAGAGTACAAGCTCTTTCCTCAGGTGATGAGGAAACCAAGCTTCTGTCAAAAATTCGAGTAATTTTGTCATGTCTGCACAATACCTATGGCATGGGAAGGAAACTGTGATCTCTCAGGTCACTTTCGAGACAGCTCCATCTTGTCTTTCAAAAAATGATGGACTTACTGTTACAATCCTCTAACATATTTGTATATGTATCGGGCTTCTGCTGTGCTTCCTCTTACCCTCCTGACATTTCAAGAGTTCTCTGCCAGATCTTACAAATGCTCTCCACTAAAAATAACTGCTGACATTTGCAAGTGGCATGCACTAATCACATTCAGAATAGGATTTCTATTTATTTATTTATTTACTTACTTACGCTTATTTGTGGTTTATATTTTTTGTAAACCGTGGCTCTGGTAGTTAAATAACCGTGTCAAATACATTCCATAGCTGCATTAAAACAAAGAAGTTATTATAACTGAGGTATTTTGACACTAATATATTACATGGGGTTTCGGCTTGCCTTTTTTTTTTTTAAATAATTTAAATAATTGCTTGCCCACCCAGTTTTTAGCAAGTGAGGCAACAGCAATGTGCCTCATTACATGAACAACTCAGTCTCTGAAGGGCAGAATCATTCACGCCGAGGAACACAAAACTGGCTCCTCCTAAAAAAATGGTCTCAGCTCTCTGTCACACAGGGATGGAGGCTTATAAATTCATTTACCACATTAATTGTTTAAACTTCACCCTAGGGCTTCAGAAGCCCCCCACTTCTAGTTTCTTTACATACTCTGAACTACTCTGCAATAGGAGCTCTCTCTGTAACTGGCTGAGGCTCCAGGAACTGGGAAGAGTGTTTTCCCATTAAACCCAAATTGGTTTCAGTTTGGCTTGGTTGGGACCTTTTTGGCTTATAATGTCACGGAAGAAACATTTCTTTTTTTTTTAAATGGCTTTTAAAGGGTATGGCTGCCAACTGGTCACAAGGAGGCTGAGGCCAAATTCCAGTTGATTTGCTCCCAGAAGTGGGAATTTTCATGCTTTCTCCTGGTGGACAGCTAGTGCCCAGTTGGTACCTTATTTACCTGCCACGGAGGAGAAAGAGGGAGTGTTCAAACCACTGGCAGGCTGACTGAAGACACTATACATTTGCTGTGGGATTTTATGGTAGGAGTCCCGTAACTCCCTGCACAGAACCCACTTAATGTTTGGTACATTAAGTTAAACTTCTAACCTACTGTTCAAATCCATCTCTGCTTTCACCTCTGTCTTCTGTGTATCTCAGTGTTTCTGTCACAAAGATTATAAACAAGATTCACGAATATTGTATGTAAAAACTTAAACTGAAATTAAAAAATCATGAAGATGTTTCTATAAATGTTTGAACAAATCTGCATCTCATTTGGAAAAGAAGAGCTATTTTTTTTTTTTCTTTTCCTGAAAAGACCTTATAATTCTCCTTTAATCTCATGATGCACCTCAGAAACCTGAGGACATATAACCACACCAATGCTATGGTGAACAGAGAAGACATCCAGTGTCATCCGACAGGAAAATTCCTACTCCAGGTAATATAAGGAGACCACAAGCTGTCAGTCTCTGGTGGGATATAGTTGGTCAACAAGACAATACTAGTCTGTTTAAGTAATGACTGATTGTCTCTCTTAGCCCAGAAGGAGAGGCAACATACATGAACTGCAGGTTACTTATGAGAAAAATAAAAAATATTCAGCCCATTTCACCATTCCTCACGTGGCGCCACCACTGCTGTGGCATCTGACTGTCTAATATTCTACTGAAACCATACAATTTTCAGTACATATTCAGAAGAACTGGAAACTGATTGATAATGATGATAAAGGTGGTTTTTTTCATTTTTTTTTTCTTTTTCATCAGGCGACCACAGAACACATGAAAAAGGAATGTCTACATTCATTGCATTATTCTGACAAACATTTTCTCTTTACCATATTAAACAAAATAGAAACTTTAATATTGCCTTTGTCTTATGTTAAGAGTTCCTGAATCACAGTATCTTATTCACTGCAGAAGACCAGCTGAGGTTCTGAAAAGCGAATAAATTAGCACATTCTCAAATGGAGATATTTTTCCAGCTGATTCATACACCTTATTTAGCTTCCTCTTCCCTAAATTTAGGATACAGACCTTCCTGCCAAGCTCTGCTCCTTTAAGACAAAAGATACTGCCTGTTCAAATAAATAAGTAAATAAAATGTAAAATAAAAATAAAATAAAAAAAAAAGTAAATAAAAGGTTTCATTGCTGTCTGTTATTTGAAAGTGCTAAAAACTACCATAAAAAAAAAAAAAAAAAAAGAAATCTGTCACAAAGAGTTAAGCTGGAGGTGAAAATTTTTATGTAGTCTGGAACATAAGAGACACCATTTCATTTTTATATCAGATACTGTCTGTTCTGTACCAACAAAGTTGCATATAAACATAGCTGAAATGCAAAGCACTTTCAGTTGAGTTCAAACTGGAAGAATCTTCTTGATGGAGCTTATCTCAAAATCATTTGAAGTCCAAAGTGTCTATGCAAAACCATTAATCTCGGAATGTGTCTAAACACTATCCTGGAGACAGGCTGCAATTTGCAGTTCTCCGTGACAGGCAAATCACGGGTAGAGCCCTGTCATTTAACCCCAATGATTTCTTTGGTAGGCACAGAAAGAAAGGTTTTCATACTGCCCTGTCACAGAAGGGCTACGAAATATGTCAACACTGTATAACTTTACATAAAAATTAAAGCAATGTGCAGGTATTTCAGTCATGAAAAACGATCAGCAAGGTGGGCTTTCAGATCAGTGTCATTGATAAAAACTCGCTACATAAAGCATAAAGACAGGTTTTGCATTTTTAGGGGAAAATATATGGCAAAAATATGTTTTTCTTGTGCATCAGGGTTTTGCTCTACGTACTTTAAATGTAAGATGGAGCTCTCTAGTTTTATATAAGCCCACAGTACACTTTCCATCTCCTGTTACCTAATGGAGCATGTTTGCTAGCAGTAGAGGAGACCAGAGCAGTGGTCATGCTTATCCGCCCAATACACACAAATCTTGTCCAAATTCTGAAGGGCCCAGCTGGCTAAAATTTGGATGATGCTTATTTAAAGAGGACATTCTCATCGGATTTACAGTTTAAGTGCCTTTATGTTTAATATGTGTTTCACTGTCACAAATCAAATTCTATGTAACCGAGAGTCCATCTTTAAGGTTACAGGTATTTGCAACATGTTTTCTATACAGTTTTTTCAACTGTCTTCATGCACATCTATTTAGAAACTGTTTAGTAAAACACAATAAGCCAAACTGGTGTTTGTTTAACTTTTTTTGCACGTGGTACACTGCATTTTCATTTGAAAAAAATCTGTTTCAGGATAAATAACTGAGAAGTTATCTTCCACACCTGCCATCATCGCAACCTCTTCTGTGGAGCATGCAAAGTAATTATGTTCACGTTACACACAGCTCTTTGTGTAAAACTCTGTTCCTGGAACATTATTATCTAACAGATATCAGGGCTGGGTGGTGGAAAAAATTAATGCCAAGGAGACACTCACGGAGATGCCCAAAAGTCACCTGGTGCTTCCTAACTTACTTGCCCTGATCTTCCTGCAGAAAGACTTTCATCAGTTTTGAGGCATATATGGGAAAGTTATGGCATTATATTTTTCTTGCAGGTCAGAACTGGCCGTGACTTAACCAATACAGGAAACTCAGGGGGAGAAAAAGGGGACATGCCTGTACGCTCAGGAAACTGGGCAGCCTGGCCTCAAGAGTGGCTGAAGTTAGAGGCAACCTAAAGAGACATACTGAATGTGTCCTAAAACCCATGCACTCCTCACACAATTAGAAACTGGTGGAAGGATCACGGAATAAATCAAGGTAATAGAGGGAGGAAAAAGAGAAGAGACCTTTAGCTGTACTCCTCAATGTCTGTGACTTTCAAATGTACGTTTTGATTCTTCTTCCTTACTGGCCACAGGCATCCACAGTCACAGACCTGGCCATCAACTCATCAGCACCTGCATTTGCTCTGTCAACACCCTGAAAAATCCTACTGGACTACAAGATTCACCACCTTCTACTCAGGTCTGGTCAGTTGCTAGTGAAAATTAAATAATTCTAAGATTTCCTTAGATTTAAAGAAATGAGGTGTTGCCCACGTGCTCATAAACGTCAGTTGACTCCATCTCTAACAATTCCATATTTCTCTTGTATTGTCAAGGGGACATATATGACAATAGAGCTCCTATTAGTAATGATCTTTCGAAACTCTCCAAAATTGATGAACTCTACCCCAGTTATGAGGGTAAAAACAGATGAAGGACTTTATCCAAAACCCATGAAAGCACCAGTGGGGGGACTGGAGTTAATGTGTTTAAATGCCATACCTAGTTTTGGTAGACAGAGCACACAATTTGAAGGCAGACTAGATAAGTAATAACATGCATTTTGTAGGCACATCTTTAAACTGGAATGGCAGTGATAAGTACATATAAAACCCTACAATTATTAATTCCTTTGCATCTGCTCATTCAAAATTAGTTATCCTTGATGAGTGATAATGGTGTATTTTATGCAGGTTTTGAGATGCGTTAAGCTATCAATTACTAACTTAGATAATCATAAAGATAGGTAACTACTAACTTAAAAAATAATCAGCAGCATTGTGCAGCAGGCAGGGCACAAACACCCTTTAATCAAGAAAATACTATTGTCTTTACATTTGTAAACAATCAGTTTTCATAACGCACTGCGTAGCACTGTGCCGTGTTCAGTGAGCTTTGTAAAATGCACGTGAGTCATGTAAAATGCAACTTGTCACACTGTGCCAAAAAAAATTTAAAATCAGTATTTTCTTCAAAAATTGAGAGCTGAAGCTTGTGTGTTAGAGGGACTGATAGCACTCGTTAAATGACATGGCTTACAGAAGGTAGCTATTAGCATTTCTGTGCGCTGGTTTAATCCAGACACCTCAACTTCAATTAACAACACCTCAACATATTCCAGTTTGGAGCCCTCCCTATGAAAAGGCGCTTAGTTTTGCTGACCTCTGACAAAGTGTGTGCTGAGTCACTAATCTGGACAAATACCCAATAGGGTCAGGGCCTCTAAATTCTTTTAATTTTGATTTTGTAGCCTGAAAATCCTGAGTTCTATTCTTCCATTTTCCACAGCTTCAGGTTTTCCGTGTGCATGAAATTCCCCACCTTAACCTTAAATTATTCTGTCCTTCTGGTGTTCACTGACAGTCTCTGAGGCTTGGGCTTTATTCTCCTTCAGGGTTCATTCTTCTTCTAAATACTCATCATCCATTGCATTCTATAAAGAGAGTTCCCAGCAGTAGTTTTTAAAATAAAAGATAAAATGTTCAGTATCTGAACATTTAAGGCTCTAGTGTCAGTACCTGGAATGCCTCCTGTTGACAATGATGGTTATCACTGGGGGCAAGTGAAATCTGTTCATTCTGAACTGTCTTCAGAAATCAGCCTTATCTGATTGTTCTTTCAGATCAAAAGAAATAGGAAGACAACGTAAGCTGTGCATATTCTTTCACTCTGCACTTTGTTGTTAAAAAAGGAGGAATCCCACTAGGACACATAAACCACTTTTAGATATCACTAATCTTTGCTATGGATTTCTATTTTTTCACATTTATTGCCAGCTGACTTATTAGATTTTGATATTTTAATGACATAGCACAGCACTGTTAGGGATTATTGTGCAAAACATATAACAAAATCTAGATAGACAAAAGAGCATTTATTGCCCAAAAGGAAATGACATGCAATTCTCAGCATTTACAGCTGAGATTAGACCTTTTTTTCCACATGATAGGTACGTACAAAGTAACAGAAATACTTGTGAAGTCTCCAAAATCACACCTGGAGCTCCTGGATTTAGGCACAATTACCATATCTTTTAGATATTTGTGGAATGAAGTTTGCATTGGCTCTAACATCAGGTCCAGTCTCAGTTACTAAATCGTAACTACCTTTGTCAACTGTTGCAAGCAGGTTAGAGGAATACAATCCTTCACTTTCTGGCATATTTTTTTTTTAAATAGTAAACATTGTTGCTGAAAAAAGAGACGTGAAATAGTACATATCAAAGTTCTGCTGGAAAAAAAAAAATAATTGGGATTGAACCATGCATGGTACATCTCAGGCCTCGCATCCAGCTTCACATGTACTGGAGCTGCAATTTTTTGAGACTTTCCCAAACTCCTGTACCACCCTGTTAAGGATCCCTACTTTTATTTAAAGAGTATTACCCACGTGATGGATAACGAGTAAGTGAAGCATATATTTTTATAGTGTTTGTAGTCTTTGACACAGCTATTATCAAGTGAATAAAATTTTGACATGGAGCCTGTATCTTAAGTCTCTTTTCTACATCTGGAGTTTGGCACTCACTATTAATTTATATGCTGTGAAACAATTCTTGGGCAGTCTATGTATAACCAAGCAGTTCCCTATTTTCTAGAGTTGCACCTGCTTCATTGACTTGTGTCATTCAAACAATCTGTCATTGTTTTGAGGACCTTTTTTTGCCCATTAAAAATCAGTCGGGTCAATGACCATCTTGCTGACACCCGTAAAGCTTCCATCCACCTTTCTGCCTGTCTTACTATACTGTTAAAATAAGTTTTGCGAACAACATAACTTGTACAGTAGCCTTAAGCGTTCTGAGCCAGCACAGAGCCTCTTCCCGATATCTGTCAGATGCTGGAGAAAAGGACACGGATGGAAACTGAACCTGAGACCAGTTTGCCATTAATTCAGAGGTCCAGCATGCATGAAAATGTCCCTTTCTATCCCTGTTTCCTGAAGGAAATGTCTCTTAAACCTCTTTGAAAACCCATCAGAGTAGATCTGGAGGTCAAACCTCAGCTTCAGGAAACCCCAGCCCTTCCTCTAGAGATGGTTAAACTCTACCTCAAACCCACAAAAACTCAAATGTTTTTTTTTCTTATTTTACACAAAGCATGCAGAAATTGCATTATTTAAACACAAAGGCAGAATGCTGGAAAAAAAAAAAAGAAATCAAGCTGTTTTTTCAGCAAAAATTCTCACTGACAAATTGAGTTATACTGGTTTCTGGTTCAGCACAAAGTACCAGCTTCAGGTTTTCTTGATTTCTATGCTTCCTGACTTATCTCCCTCAGGCTATTCAGGTTAGATGGATTCAGTAGACTAAATATAAAAATCACAGTACAAAATCTATCACAAATTAGCCTTAAAAAGTAGTTCAAAGAACCATAACAAACCACAAGAAAGGGTTTTTAGCCTCTTGAAGGGAAATAACAAAATGCATTTTGAAACAATAGTTCGGTGGCTCAAAAATAATTGAGCATCTTAAAGAACAGGGCTGCAATACTTGTGGCAACTCAAAGCATCAGCTGGACTACTTGTAGGCATATTAATACCATGCTGCAAAAGTGATGCTGTCAACATTATTGAACCTTTTGCTTAGGAAATCAACAAAATTTTTGCATTTTTTTCCTTCTTTTTTTGGCATGCAAGTGACAAACAGGATGAACAAAACAAAATGAAAAAAAAAGCAAAAAAAAAAAGGAGACTTATTAAAGGAAAAGCCCCTGCTCTTTTTTATCTAATGCACTACTCAAAACACCCATACTCCATTTAGTTCAGCTGTTTACATAATATCTGACAAAACCCAAGTTCTATTTCATTGTAAACATTTTTCTTGGAAAAAGAACTTTTTTTTTTTTACATAGAAAGTAAAATATTACCATTCTACTATCCAGTTAGTATAAAATTTTTTACATACCAGCAATGATAGTACCTTCTAGAATTTATCACCTGGGAGATTTACTCTCTGATCTTTGAGTGACCAGCATCTCTGTTACTGTCAGCAAGCTGTAGAACTCAAAGCAGGTTTTGCCAAATGGTAAAGGGTCCTAAAAGAAAAAAGGGTCCCAACACTCCCAGATTGTACCAATGTAGCACCTCCCCAGGCACAGTGTTTTTCCCATTGATCTGTTCTCTGAAAGGGAATCCATGATTTTGCCCGTTATCTCTGCAAATGCTCCAAAGAACATGCTACCAATAAAGACGGAAATGGATCCTAAGGACAAAGGTAAATGTTCATGTTTTCAGATTGAAAATAATAAAACCAAAAATATTATAGAAACATAGAATCACAGAATCATTTAGGTTGGAAAAGACCCTTAAGATCATCAAGTCCAACCACTAAACTTAACACTGCCAAGTCCACCACTAAACCATGTCCCTAAGAACCATGTCTACAACATATATATACATATACACATATGTATTTCCCAGAATACTTCATACTGAGTCATTGCTGACCTGTATGCATTAGGTCAGCCCTGTCCAGGTGAAACAGAGCAGAAACTCTACAGCTTCTGTCTCTTGCTTATGGCTATGCCAGCAGGTTGTGTTGAGGCTCAAGGGTACGGGCTAACTTCACTTTCTGCTGGAATCCCAAGAGGTTCAGGATCTTGCTCATGTGGCAGAACAAGAATGTGTTTTAGCAGTCCACCTGAGGCCACCTGAGCTTTAGAAAGGAGGCATCTCTTCACTTTATTCTGCTGTTAAACAGGTTAAGTTAGAAATGCTCAGGAACTGCTTAACAGTCTGACAAAATTGAGCTCATTACTGATCAAACAGCTCTGGCCACTTCCGATTAAAAGAATGATGTTGATTGTGATGATAACAGACTGAAAATTAACAGCTTTACTATCTTCATTGGCTTGAGAGGTTGAACTCATAAATTAATACATCTCAAGGACAGGATTTAAACAAGGGCTGTACACCTGGGGTACACTGAACTCCTGATCACTAAGAACATTAGAGACAGAGAAATTTCCCCTGACAAACATAACAGAAAATTATGGAATTCAAATAGGAGAGAAGAATCCTGGCCCCAATCCATCCATCCAGAACTATTTACAGAAAGCACTAGGACAAACAGTGATCTTTCCTCCTTATGCCATTTTGTGGCTGGTCTTCAGGGTTACTGCTCAGAAGTGAGATATCTGGTTTTGAGAGGGCCCCAAAACAGAAGTTTTTTCACTTTCAAGGAAACCATTTTCTAAAGACAGGAACTAGCACCACTAACCCTTATTCTTGGATTTTGAATGGAAAGGGTGAGAAGTCTTCTGTACAGAAAGGCAATTAAGTCTACGAATTCAAGCTTATGACTCCCGGGATAACTTGATTTGCAGCTCAGGACATCAAACGGGGACCTCAGCTTTCATGGCAGAGGAGATACTAAACCCGTCTTTGCCACTGCCTACTGGTGACTTAGGTATTTATTTTTGAGAAATCATTTCTCAGATTTGCAGCTAATATGCCAAACAGTGCAATTTTGTTTAAAGATACTAGAGGTGTCTGCAAATATAAAAACATCCATCCAATAAGGTGGGTCTCCATAACTGACTGATTGCCGTGAGAAGACTAAGGTTCAATGATTGAGTATGATACCTTTTTATTCTGTTGAGGACAACTTGTAAAACTATTTCCACTGGCATGCCTGTCTACAGCTCACAAATATAGATAGCCCGAAAAAAATTTGATAGTAATGTGGAGAAATCACACCAGTATGTAAACAGTAACCATAGGGATGCATAACTTAAAAACAAAACCAAAATAAATATGTGCAGTACCAGGGAAGTGGGCCTACTATCAGCTGGGAATTCAGCTCTGATTCCTGTATCAGCAATGCAAGGACTCGAGGTGCTGTGACATTTAGTGCATAGACAGAGCCAAGTTCCAAGAGGAGAGACGAAGTCGCTGTAATCCCTATCTACTAAATGAAAAATTCTATGGATGTTCCAAAAAAATATAGACAACACAGTGGAAGCCATAAGCTCTTTGTATTGGGGCGAGAACATTGCAGTCTTACTGACACTCAACACTTATATACATTGTCATGAAAGCAAAAGAAAAAAGCAATAGAAGTTGAGACAGTAATAACTTCTGCCACAAAACCGTATCATCAGGACAGCTATTAAATACAGAAACCTCTACTAAAATGCCAACCTTTAACACCATGTACAAGACCATTTGACTGTCATGAATACAAATTGAAGCAAAATTTAAGCATTTAAGCCGCAGAAGAGAAGTTGAAAATAAATGATCATAAAAAAAAGGTAATGATAAAAATTGTGAGGAAATACTTTCATCTACCACCAAAACAGGGATTTAAAAGTATCTAAAAATAGCTTTCAATAGAGACCCTCTTGACACCAGGATCATTTGGGATTTTTATAGCTATAGTTGAGATCTACTGAGGACTTACACGGCTGAAAAATGTTGACAACTATAGGAACACAGACCTACTAAGAACAATGCTACAGGACTGACTTGGTAAATGAAACAGACCTGGAAATCATTATGGGGAATAAAAAAAAAGCAACCAAGAAGAACCAGATGCATCATGGGACTCCTACTGCCCCTGCAGCAGGAAAACTGGCTGCTTGGTCATGTCTTCCAAGGACACACAAAGTTTGAATAGGCTATCAGCCTCGGGAGCCATTTGAAAATACTGCCCATTCATGGCTTCAGGTGTATTCATGTAGAAGGACAGAGGAGTTCTGATTGCATTAATTAAAAAAAAAACAAAATTTATATATGTACATAACTGTACATATCTGATGTTAGTTTTGTCTAAGAAAAATACAATCCATTTTCCATATGAACATTTCTGAGACCATGTACGTGAGCATATACTTTGCACAACATGGAAGATATAAAAGTCTGTTCTTATTCACAGGTCATAAAGAATTTTTAAAGTTAGCTTCTAGAAATAAATGCTGGGTGTAATTTAGTCTTAAGAAGTATGCCTGTATGAACATTTAATAAGAAATTGAGAGATCTGTTACTGTATTAATTGATCTCAATTGTTTCCCTCCCCGTGTGCTCCAAATTGTTCCCTTTACTGAGAAGGATTTGAATAAGGTATGGGTGAACTAGTGAAAGCTGCAATAGTGGAAATTTAAATTGTACAATCAAACCGGTAGAATTACTGGCCTCCCTTAGCCTGCACTGGCTAAATGGGCAATGGAAGAGAACATCTCACTTTGGTGAGTTTTACAAGCACACACTAGCTTCAGCTCAAAAGTCTTATCCAGGGATACATCTGTGTTTCTACATAAAAGCATACCCAAACAGCAGCAGGTACAGATACTACAAAAACAGCCTTTCAGTTTCTATGTTGTAGGGACACTACAAAACACACATTTCATGTTAGCTATTTGAGCTTAAATGCTTGTTTCAGGGTACAGGAGGACCACCTTTCAAACAGCTGAAAAGAATTTGAAGAACTGACGCCTGCCCCAAGTTTGACATGTTTTACTAGAGCAGCATTTATATACCCCTTCCAAAGCGCAAAACAGACTGAATTATATGCTAAAAAAGCAAAGAAGCAGCAACCGTGTACTTCAATAGCATAGACATTGCCTTTGTATGTCTGTTGCAACAAATAGCCAACCCATAAATATTGTTAGATACTCTGCTGAATACCAAATTTACACATACAACCTTGAATAAATGAAATATACCTATAATTCCCTACAGGTACTTTTAAAATTCTAAAATGAAAATAGTACAATCTAATAGTTCACAGTTACAAACCCCATTTGATTAAAACCAAAACCAAGCTCACATCCAGAATCTACAAAGCTTTGTCATTAAAAGCTGCTATACCTACCAACGCAAGTCCAAAGTTACGTTCTGAAAACCAAACAATAAGACTAATACTGCATAGAAGAAGTACATGGAAATTTTCCACTCCTTCCAGACCTTTGTTTCAGTATTAATTAATTACTTCTTTAAAAAAAAAAGATAAAAAGCAAAAAAAAAAAAAAAAAATTAAATATAGAGCTTTATTTTCCCCTGCAGGAGACAAGTTAAAGTACTGAGAGAGACAAGTTAAAAAGCCATAGTGGTCAGTTGCATTATATGCAATACTAGAATTGCAAATACCTCTTTTAGGAAATACCTCTTACATTCACATTTCCATGAGTGAGATACCCCCACCCCTCCTTACTTACACTGTCCTTTTGCCAGATTAAAGAAAAAAACCCTGTCTTACTCAGCAATTACAGAACACATTTAAATTAAATATGACAACATAACTAGGAAATGAGAGAGGGATAAAAGCTGGTAAAAAAAGTCCAATAATGAAGACTCTAGTTCTGGTGACTAAGTGATACAATATCTAAAGCCTTTTCCAGATTGTTGAGATTTTTATTCTTTCACACGGAGAGAGAGCAAGTGAGGATGCGGGGGGGAGAAGAATCTGTGGTCTGTAAATGATCAGCACAAAAAAATAAATTATGGTCAAGTAACTGAACTTTTCTGATGTGTAAATTGAATCATTCCCACACGCTGGTGTTTTATAATTAAAAGGCCCTTTTCACTGTGGGAAATTTTACTGAATTTTGTATTAAAAGAAGAAACAAACCATCAATCAGGAGGAGGTAGGGGAACTCAAAGAGCTCAACCCATTAAACTTGAAGAGTGTAGTCGAATTCTGAATGACTTGCTCTAGGAAAACTGTAGCTCTTTTAAGGCGAGATACTGTACAAACATTAATGAGCAGAACATGCATCTGATCGCTGCTCTAAAATCTTTTGTAGTCATATAGAAGAACACACTTTCCATTTGGTGTCACAAGATGCAGAATACGGTTTTAAATGAACCCTTTTTGTGAGGTTCACAGGCTTTAAATTACTTGACTTTGGCTACCATTGAGAAAAATCGCTGAACTAAAACCAAAGGGAAAATAAAATTACCCAAACCAGGTACTTGTTCAGTTCAGTAGAGTTGCTATGAAGGGACTGATCAGGCAGATTAAGGTTTGCTCACAGACAAATTGCTGCCAAATACAAACAAACACTCCTGAGTGGGCACCAAGAGCTGCCACTTCAGAGCCCTGGTTCCTCATCTGCTTTCAGCTGAGCTGAGGTCATGGCTACGAACGGCGTTTGCAAATGATTCTTCTAAAGCGGGGCATCATTAAAAAACATCACAATATGGCACACGTAGGCAACAGTAGCTTCTTGTGGAAGCTTGAGAACTCTCACAAGAGAGATCATTTTGAGAATTTCATTATTTATTCAATTATGTTCTATTCATGATAAGTCTGGTAACAGGGCAGAGAATTTATCACCCTGGATTTTCCTTCTTGGAGAAAATATTTACATCTGTTAAAGTTAGCGCTACATTAATTTATCCTATTTTATATTTTGACCTACACTGTTATTGCAACAACAGTAAATTAGATACAGCAGTATAAATTACTGATAACGAGTAAGTCGGTAGAACATTGTACACTGAGCGCATACTGGCCTATTGTAATTTTGTAGTTTGCTCTCTTCTTTCAGTTGGACAACTGTGTGTCATTTAAAAATGCAATATACAGGTCCTACCAGATCTTGAGGCTGTAGGAGGTTTCATCTTACCTTTAACTTTCTATGTGGTTATGCTGGTGGGTCTCCAATCATCCAGGAATCTGCAATGACAGTATATTACAAAGAATTTGGTCATCAAACATATTTTCGCTTTTTAAATGTTTAATTATTATTGCAAAATGCCACAGTAACTTCAAATATCAAAACATTAGATGATAATTTCTTTCCTGTACCATTGTTTCTTCTTTGCATTTTGATATACAATGTGCTCATAAACCATGTATCTTTCCTAAAGTCTAAATGAGATGCAAATTATCTGTAATAAAATATTTATTATAGCTGCTGCTGGACTGACATGTTACTACACTGTAAAATGCAGTATTATTTGTTTGAACCATATGGAAGTGTTGATTGTATGTTGAATACTAAATGTAAAAGTGGCATTTTGGAGATCCATGTTCATTGCACCTCATTTGCTGTCACACTGGGTTCCTTCAGGTCACACATGTAAAGGCTCTTTCCTTTCTGCTACTGGGGAAAACTGATCATGTGTCCCGAGAATTTGAAATACATTTTAAGAGAAAGGTCTTTCTGGCTTTAGCACAGATTATATGAATTTTCAATTGCAACTTAGCAATTTTGTTGATGTATGCACCAGCAACTATATTATAAATCCCCCTGCCATAGCTTTGCAAAGCCAACATATTCAACAGTAATAAACATAAAACATATGGCAAAGATAATGATTATTTTTTAAAGAAAAATAAGCCTAATGGCACTTAGAATATATACAAAGAGCTATTTTCAGATGGTATTTTTCATAAGTATTACAAGCTTACAGTGTTCTGAAGTTAACTATAAAATGATTTTCTGCTTTAATAATCAGGAATTCGGGATTATTTCACATATAAATACTAAGCATTAATAAATCAAATCGATACATGGACTAAAGCCCTTGCCAATAACAACAGTATCTGAAAATCATGTTTCATTCTTATCTTTCTTATATTCCAATTATGTTCACATTGTACTGTCTGCCAAAAAGGGAAGAAAAAAAAAAGTACAATATATCTTGAACTGCATAATGAATGTTTTGCTTCTAGAACTCGTCTTCAAACAAGAATCCAAACAGTCTACTTGATTTTTCTCTGAGCCTTTAATAATGATGTGATTTTGCAAGCGATAACAATTTCTGGTGATTGATCAAATGTAAAAAAAATGTGCACTTCCTATACTTGTGCAAATACTTTCTCCCATGACAAAATGGTTAGATTTCACTGTGCAATTTAAAAATGTAGTGTGGAGGAGCATTTCACTAGTAATTTTTTTTTTTGATTTCAGGCAAAAAAGGTGAAATGTAAAAGCTCAGCATTTTCTGGGATTTTTTTTCTTTTTAAAAAGGCAGGTGTTGGACTAACTGATTAAAGAATCAGAAGACGGGGTATCAATATCGTTTAAAAAATGGTAGTGTACTTGTTTTTGCTGGGATAATTTTCTTCATAGCAGCTGGTTTGGTACTACGCTTTGGATTTGTGACCAAACCAGTGTTGATTATACTGGGATGTGTTAGCTCTTGCTGAGCAGGTCTTACACACCATCAAGGCATTTCCTGCTCCTCACACTGCCCCACCAGTGAGGGGGCTGGGGTTGCACAAGGAGTTGGGAGAGGACAGCTGACCGAAGGGATGTCCCACACCACAGGAGGTTCTGCTCAGCAACAAAAGCTGGGGGAAGGAGCGGGGGACGTTATGCTGTTTGTCTTCTACAATAACTGTTAAGCATGATGACACTCTGCTTTCCTGGCGAAACATCTACCTACTGATGGGAAGCAGTGAATGAATTCCTTACTTAGCTTTGCTTGTGCACACAGTTTCTGTTTTACCTATTAAACTGCCTTTATCTCAGCCCATGAGTCTTCTCACTTCTACTCTTCCGATTCTCTTTCCCCTCTCACTTGAGGGCAGGGAGTGAGTGGCTGTGTGGGGCTAAGGGTCCTACCAGGGTTGGTCCACAACAACCAGCAAAGTCATTCCTAATATTGCCTTCAAACTTCTGACAGGCAGAGATTAAGAAACAGGATAAACATCCCATTTTTAGGTTCCGTGGAAACCAGACTGCATACTGTATTAGATCATAACACTGATTGGCTCTACAGCCTGAGAAGCTGGGTGGATATTGGTTCTACCTGAACCATGAAAACCATTTCCTACAGTATCTGTAAATACAAAACTGGGAAATAAAAGTCAATGCAAACTCTCCCACAGGGTACTGAGACACAACAAATATATCCCTAAGTTTATGCCCTGGATTGTAAATGAAAACCTTTCTTTTATATATATATGTGCAGACATATAAAATGAATACATAGCTTGACTGTACAATCAATATAAACATGAAAGATGCTTAAACACTAAAACATAATTATAGCAATATGGGGGCAAGGTACTGAAAAACCTAAGGTTCAATATTAACAATGCTCTAATGCACGGTAACGAGTTACCAAATCATTGATTCACACCACTTGAGCACCTCAATACCCAAATACAAAACAGACTCATGCCAAATTTCCCGACTGAGTGTCTAAGCACTCCTATTTGTGTCGTCACAGTGTCTGCACCATAGATCAGAACAGAGCCTGCTTCAGGAATTCTCAACCCCAGACCGCTAAGGAGCTTGAAAGCAAACCTGAAATGTTAATGTGTAAAGATCTACGGCAACAGTCTTAAATCTCATCCTTGTATTTTCTATACTCATTAATCAGTTTCAGGAATTTAATCTTCCACCTCTGCAGGGTGGGCTAATGAGTTCTAAGCAATGACTTCACACCTGTCAATAATAGATATTTATATTCAAGAAAAAGCAGGAATTCTTATAACTCTGCTCTCTTCAATATTTCCTATTTCTAGATTTAGGTGACCCCATGCTCAAAATTCTTCCCTTCGTGTTTCCATTTCTTAAGTGTCTAACTGTTCTGATTCACTTAACTCATATTTCTGAATATATTCCTAGCATTGCACACTTGAAAGTCAAGCTCGGTGACACTCAACTGCCAACACATTTAACTTCCTTTGATGCTCTGATCTTCATTTACTGGAGCATGATCAAAGAGTACTGCCCTTGGAAACTTTGGAAGGAAAACTGAAAATAGCAGCCGGTTAAAAGTCCAACAAATAGCAATGGAGGCTCATCCCTGATCAGCTCCTTCTGAGCTGCTCAGATGTGGAATTCTCCAGTTTCACGGGAATCGATCTGATTAATCAGTCTGTCGGTTTTAATGGGAAATGTTCACCAGAGGGAGTGTGATCGGGAATTTTAAAATTGAAAAATGGGACTGCTAATATCTAGTAGTTCAGCTCGTGCACAAACAGACCTGGGGCGAGAATCCCAGCACCGCGGAAGGCACCACTGTGTAAGAAAAGGAAGTCATTGTTATCAGGACGTGTAAACTGCCAATCTGCCACAAGAAAAATTAAAATTTTGTCTGATTGTTCCTAACGAGCTTCTAGAAGAAGGCTATGGAAGGTCATATATGACGACCCTAGTCCAGACAACAGGGCAGCGATACAGTTCCTGGCCTCAGCTGCCTGTCCAGGAGGCAGTAGGTCTCCCATAAATCCTAATCCTCACTGGGACAAGACACGTAGGGTTAGATGATGGCATCAGTTTCTAGCAATCCACCAGAGAAAGGGATTCTTGCTTACCACCCACACAAAATCGGTGGAATATTTATTATACGTTCTGAGTCGGAACCTTTTATCCCATGAAAAAAAATGCAAAATAGAAGAGATGGTAAAACATCAATGCTATTTTATGTAAAAGTGACTCAAAAAAGCTCATAAAACTTTACTGCTGCCTGCCAGATAAAACACTGAAATGATCCAGCTCATCCTTCTTCTTTGATTACCAACTTTAAAGGTCTATTAACTTGGAATTTGAGTGATTATATTGCTATGTTAACACCTGTGAGAAACCATACGGTGATTTGAATTGAGGAAGAATACCTTGCACACCAGAAAAAATAGTTTTCAGTTTCAGGACACTGAACTGGAACTTCATCTCCTGCTCAGTTATGTATTGAGATGGTAAAAAGGGGTAGTGAGTTTTTCCATACATACAATCTCTCCACCTTTGCTGGTGAGGACTCTTGAGAACCCTAACTAACAAGGACTCAAGCGTTTGTAAATCGAGAAGGAGCCAGTGTAAGGTAAGGTTGGTGGTGTTATCTAACAAACAACAATTTATGGCAGAGAAACTAAGCAGGTAAGTACCTTCTCGCAAAATGGGACCCTCCACACAGGATTTCAGTAAAAGTTATATGGAATAGGATGGATAGAGCTAGACGTTTATTACCATCTCAGAGAAGCATCCTGGCTACTGATGTGAATAGTGCTCTTTCGTAAATTGTATTTGAGCCATGTCCCTGGGCACAGCTGGAAACAGTCCTGAGCCAAAGATCACGTAGGGCATTTTTATTTACTAGTTTATTGAGTTGGAACATTGGCACAATTGATCCAAAGTTCTTGGTAGCAAATGAATTAGAAACAGGCAAGAGCTGCAGTTCTACAAAGAATAAATAATGTTAAGCTCTCAGCACCAGCCTCGGACAGCATGAATGAATGGGCCTTACTGCGGCAAGAAATAGTCTGCTGCCATACTCCCAGCCATGTGAGGAACCAGAGACCACAGTGTTTTTACTGGGGATAGAACCTCTGATGTAAACAACTATCTCAAACGGAAAGGCACAGTGAGAACAGGTTTCCTGGGTCCGGCTAAATCCACTCAGGTACAATTCATGTTACAAATAAAATTAAATTAAAAAAATTAAAATATAATATAATATAAAATAAAATTTAAAGAAAACAGTTACACATAAATTTATATATGTGTATATATACACGTATAAAACTATAATCATGCCTATATTTGTATGCAACAAGTTTGCATAGAACAAACATGTACAAAATATTATAGTTCTATATAACTTGTTATATATGCATATATATTGTATAAATCTATATTTTTACGCATCTTTGATATATATAACTATGACAGGCCTGAGGGATGGGATGCTGTCCAGAGGGACCTGGACAGGCTGGAGAAGCTGGGCCCATGTGAACCTCATGAGGTTCAACAAGGCCAAGTGCAGGGTCCTACCCCTGGGTTGAGGCAACCCCCGGTATCAGCACAGGCTGGGGATGGAGGGATGGAGAGCAGCCCTGCCAAAAGGACTTGGGGGTGCTGGTGGGTGAGAAGCTGGACNCAAGATACATGGAAGAAATTTTTTATGCTGAGGACACTGGCCCAGGTTGCCCAGAGAAGATGTGGCTGCCCCATCCCTGGAGGGGTTCAAGGCCAGGCTGGATGGGGCTTTGACCAACCTGGTCTGGTGGGAGGTGTCCCTGACCACGGCAGGGGCGATGGCCTTTAAACGTCCCTCCCAACCCAAACCATTTCATGATCAGTAATAAAGATTTGCTTCCTTCTACACCAGCACGTATTTTTCACTTAATTGCAACAGGTACAGATCTATGTGGTCCCTCCAGAGCCTAAACATGCTGTTAATTCATTTGGTTATTAACTGTGATGCGCACCCACTGGAGCTCCTGACAATAAATTTGAACAACTGTTTTGAAGGACAGCCTTGGAATATACATCATCTTAATCTTAAAATGTCATTCATTACATAGAAACTATGTTCTTCAGCTCACGAATGACTGTTTTTATTTTGTAAAGGATGTTTATCACATTTTCTATATCTATAATATTCTTTGCTACAGAAAAGATTCTTAACGTATTATTTTCACATTCACAGTATTACTGGTAAAACCTGCTGAGATGCAACCTCACAGCTACAAAGACGCCAGTTACCTGTCATACATGCTTAAAATAATTGGTATCATAGGAAAAGTAATACAGTAAAAAGTAACATTAAAGAACAGGTCTCTCTGTGATATAATGCAGAACATATGCTCAAAATATGTGCAATAAGTAGAGCTCTGTGCATCCCTTTTCATATCAAAACTGGCATTTCTTAAACTATTTGTAGGTGTGAATTTCATGCTATAACCACTGGTTCTAGTGAAACAGTAGTTTAATTACATGGTCACTCATATTATTAAAATTTTACAACTTCAGAGCACTTTATCCCACACCAAGTCCACTATTAAAAGCAATCAGAAAAACAAACTACCCTTTCACTATGAGATTATCTACTGACTTTTTCTAATTAGAAAGAGTAAAACATGCAAGAAAAACAGGGCTGAAGGTAAAAGAGTTTAAAACAGACTGGAATATTTAATTGTTTAAATTATTGTGAACAAGACTAAATTAATTTCTGCATTTTTATTAACTTTTCAACAAAGATTTGAATGAGCATAAACCAACGGTACATTTTGTCTTTCCAACTTGGATGCATTCCTTAAACAGAATGGGGTTTTTTCTGTTTACAGGGAATACAATTAGTTTTGTTGCTGATGGCACTATGAAAAATGCATCCTATCCAGCCAGGTTCTACGTACAAAAGTTTCAATATATATTTTCAAAGTGTCCAAAGATGACTCTGTGTGTACGAAAGCAATTTTAGGAATATAAAGATTACATCTTTACATTTACTTTAGATTAAGTTGTATCATCATTATTGTATTCATAGACCACCTTTCTGCCCCTCCCCTGATTCTGTATAGAACTTAGATCATGATGAACGTTCACATGAAGCTGAGAACAGCTGATGTGCACGGAACGATGTGACAAGGAGCTTTTTACTATAGATTGCCACTATATGCTGAGCAGGATAAATTTTGGCAGTTCTGAGAGAAACCTAACATATTTGAAAGCCAGTTGTCAGAGAATGTTAGTATCCAAATATGCACAGCCTAAAATATCAAATTATTGTTAATTAAATGGAGTCTGGATTTTAAAGGAACTCTATTTCTTCACTGATTAATCAAATAATTACTATTTTAATCAGTTTTGATATTAATTCTGGCCCATCAAAAGCTGTACTTCTAGCAAGAACCAACAAGATGCTGAAAATGAATGTTTTGCAACACCAAGGCCTTCACAACTCCAGTCCCAGCCCCATCACACAACATTTTAAGTGGAATTTTCCTCACTCCAGCTGCCAACATCACTAAAGATGATGCATAGATTTCAGCAGTTCCCACGTTTAAACCAGACATTTGAACACACCATAGTTAATTAACTCTTAAATGCTATTCTAAAACGACAAACTCTCCCCTTCCCCTCCAAAATCCCAAGTTGTCTAATTTATCCATTATTTTTTATCTGTGTATTACCTATGTATCTATTTCTCTTCTACTGATAAATTGTAATGAACTGCAAATTTCCTTCAAATCATTTAATTTGTATAGTGTTGTGTATTTTCATCAACTCTGCAAGTTCTGCAGAAATACAATCACTGTCTGGTAGGTGATCAGGTTAGTATAAGGTAAGTTGTAATTAGAGCAGAAAATTCTGTGAAAACTGCTGTGTCTTATAAATTTTAGAGGTAACATAAAAGCCTCAAATAAATAACGATGAATTGAATGGAATGTAATTTATTCTTTTCAAAGATTGCTTGCAATGGACGTCACAAAAGTAATATCCAAGTCTAGGTTAGTTTTGAAATATGCAAAGTCAAATGAGACCTTGTTCACTAAAACTAAAGATAATCACCCGAGGCTAAACCTGTGTGCGGTTTCGGATGCACTGTTCTTTGCACTTCTTTTACTTTTGAAGTCTTTTTAGAAAGGTGTAAAACAGTAAGGATGAGAAAAGAGGGGCTAAGCCTTTAAAGGTTTTGACGGTTTGCTCTTCAACACCTATAACTGGATTTACTGAAAGAAATCAAGTGAAATATTTAAAAAGCTTATGCTGATCTGCAAACATTTGCCTCGGGCATTTTTTTTTTTTTTTTTTTGCGATCAAACTCTTTAATAGCACTTTGAAAGGATGTAAATTTTGTCTCCAGCTTATTTTTGGAAGTTTTGAAAAGAAGGTAGACCTTAAAATCCAAGAAGTGTTTTGGGGAAAACCAGTGCCCCAGACAAATACGGTTACTGATAGACACCGGTGGGATATAATTGCCCTTGTCAACCTTGAACACACAGTGACTAAATATCAGGAAAAAAAAGTCAATATTACACCAACTGTGCACTTAACTACAGTGTTTCTGTGTTCACATGGAGAACACAAAAATCAATTTATTGTGTGAGAGCTACAATCCTTTCAGAATTCAAGTCAATCCACTGATTTATTAATGCTATTGATTACATTGAACTAAACATATAATACGAAGACTTGCCATGTCAAAATGTAACTCCCGGTTTCTAGTTTAAAAATTTGATTTTCCTCTTTGGGACGCGAATAATCCTTGAGACCAACTCTACTAATAAAAATGGGAATTCTGTGAGGAGATCTACACCAGTTATATTTCTCCAAGCCTTCAGAAAAGCGCTTGCCTCTGCCTTTTGCTTCCATACTTAATATTTATACACAGAAACCCCTTTTCTAAGATCTGAGACGAGATGGACACGAAATATAATTGCAATTAAAGATATGCTGAGCTTCCAGAAAAAAATGTGACTGGAGACTAAGTCATGAAGAATACCTGCTGATTCCTGGGTAGCGCGGGTACTTAACTCACCTGCATGCTGTGCGTCTAGTTACTGTTTGTATTTCACAGGAGAGATCCATTACCCACATCAATAGTGGGCAACCAATTATAGCCAGAACATATTGCCTCAACTATCACCATATATTAGGTTGCGAGCGGCAAATCACGAAGGTGATCTATGATAATTGAGTAAACCGACAGCACGTGTGTGATTCATCAGAAGAGAACAACATCACACGCAAAAATCAACAGTAAGTGCCACGTTAGGTAGACCGGAGTCTTCACCTTCCTCCTGCAGTTTGCAGTGACAGGAGCACCAAAGACCAGCTTTTATTATTTACCTCAAACTACTAATGCTTCTGCTTTTGAATGATGATTTTTACCGGCAGAATTTCTATTCCCCTAATGGTAAATATATATTTTTCTTTTTACCCTGGAGACCTACACATTATTATGAGTAAAATAACAATAGAAAAGAAGACCAAAATGTAGTGTTTGTCTCAGTGGAAAACTTATGTCTATTCTGAAAAAGTTTCCTCATAGACTGTATCTAATTTATATCTTTTTATTGGTCTGAAGTTGTTTAAGAAATTCATATATTTCCTGTAAAGGAAAGCAAAATCTGATTAACTTTTTTTTTTTATATATATAGACTCAACTAATACAGGCAAGAATCAACAAGTTCAGCTGGAATGTGGGAAAACACTAATGATGTTTCAAAGGATTTTTAGATAAGGCCTCTTATTGTTATGTCCACATCACAGAGTCCGAAACCTAATACAGGCACTAAGCTAAACGGAACATATATTGCAAAGAAAAAATTACAGTCAATGAGGCAATCTCTGTACTGAATCAAAGTGAACTCTTTCACTGAACTACTTTACAGTGGATACAGTGAAGTCCCATCAAAAGATCTTATACCTTATATTTCTCCTCCTGCAAATAAGCTACAGATTCTTGTAACTAAAGGTAGATAATTCAATCTTGTAGATTTTCCCATCTTTATCTTTCAGTCTCATTTAAAAATAGCGCAGAAGGTTAGAAGACATAAAGCTTGATTTTTATGTGATTCTTTTAGGGGCACTTAGGTTTGTGATATCTTCAAAGGCAACAGAACTGTTGTGCGGTGGCATAAATGGCATGGCATTTAATTTTGTTTTTCAAGGTGAAAGACAGGATAGCTTTATATGCAATATCATTTTGAGTTTCCATCGATATTAGTGAAACTATAATAATCTGAATTACTTGGTTAGATACCATATATATAAAAATATGCAGGACTAGTTGAGATACCCTGAAAATGTCACAACTCCACCAAATTTAAAACCAACAAAAAATGTGTGCTTCACAGCACTTGCAGTCTGAAAACTGAGATTCAAGAAGTAGGTGACTCTGGGGCATGAAGTGAATAGGAATTAAAGGCTAGAAATGAAGACAGTTTTAATACTCTCTGGTGTTTATTTTGTATGCAAGTTTTCATTCAGCCACATAGTAATATGGAAAAATTATATGTAAATATCTGGGCTCCAAGTCTATTTGTCCTTCCTTATCATGATGATTTTTAAAGATATTCTCTCTCTCTTCCTATCATAAAGAGCAAGCAAATAAAGATTACTTATTCCATGGCAATTGCATAGCATTGCAGTGTGAAGGTTGCAATTTTACACCACTGTAATTTGCTATGTCTTGACTCAATATTGCTAATTAAGGGTACTTTAAAAAGTGCATCACTACTGTATTGTGACCTCCTGCATTAAAAAAATCTTGGGGATTTCTCCAGGAATGCGTAATTCCACAGTCATCTCTGATGAGTTTCTTCATCAGGGAGAGCTGTTAGTTTGAAATAACAGCTGTGAGGGGTACACAGAAGCCGAATGAGTGAAACTTGACGTCAATAAATACAGCACAGTCTGCGTAGGAATAAATACCCTGTTTCTATACATTCAAAATGGTGAATTCTAAATTCTGCTTAGAAAGAGAACCTGGGAGCCATTGTGACTAGTTCTCTAAAAACGCCAGCTTCCAACCTCAGTCAAAAGAGCAGCATTAGAACATTAGAAATTATTAGGATAAAAAGCACAGCAGGAAACTTTTTTTAGTGCCATAAATCCATGCAATGTATATTCATCTTGAACACTGAATTTCTGATCACTGCATCTCAAAAAAATGCCTCAGACCTAGGAAAGAGGCAGAAAAGGCAGGAAGGATATGGAGTGATTTGTAAGTCATTCCATGCTGGAAGACAGTAGAATGGAACAGAGTTCTTCAGCTTGAAAAAGAGATAATCAAAGAAGGATATGATAGAGACCTATATAATGATATAGAGGGAATTTTCCTTACTGACATAAGAATAGAGATCTTTCAGTTCTAACAAACAAAGGTTTCCTTAACAAAAAACATAATTACATTTTGCAATCACCATCATAAGATGTTGCAGCCCCAAAGCATGAATAATTCGAAAAGTCTAGTGGATTCATTGATACCTTTCAAACATAACAACCCGAATCTGACCTCTGACATAACAAGACTTCAAGCCACTGACTGCCGAGTGGTGGGAGGTTATACACAGGGCAGAAAAGAACTACTTCTTTTCTTGTCCTCTTTCTTTCGCTATCTCCTACTTGTTCAATTCCCTAAGTTTTTATCTCATGCATCAAAAGTAAACCATGCCAGACTAACCTGGTTCCTCTCTTTAATAAAATATCTGGTTTCTTTCTGGATGTAGGAAATTCAGTAGCTTTCATCTGTCACCATTAGTGAACTGATGGAATGCCACATTAACTGAGCTCAAGATAATAGAGGTTAGACAGGTAATGAATTGTCTGAAGGGGGGATACCTGTTGGAAGTGGTGAAAGCCAGGCATAGAAGAGTTTCTCAGAGCCTGATTCTTCAGTTATGTGATTTAATATTTTCATTAGTGGTCTTGGCAGGAAAAATAGTAGGAGCATGCTGAGGAAATGTATTGATAACACAATGTAAGCAGAGGTACTCCAATACAGAAGAGGATGTTATATCATACAGGAAACAATGGATGACCTTGAGGACTGGTGTAGTAGAAATGGTATGAAATTTAACAATAGGTAATGCAAGATTATACATAAAAAGTATTTCTGTTAGGAACTGGAAGCTAAATATTTGGAAACACAGAGAAGAATCTGTTGTTCGTTGATTTCAAGATGACCATACGCCCTGATATAACACTGTAAAAGCTAATAAAAGAGTAAGGACTAATAAATTATCAATCTTTGAGACTTAAGCTTTCAGATCCCTGTTTTATACTGAATTAAAGTGCAAAATAATAGTCTCTGATGTCATTAATGTCCCAGTACCTCTTTGCTCATATAATCAGCATACTCGTTTGAGAAATATTCGTTAGTTTCTACCAGACTTCAGTCACTACTATAGGAAAAATGTATGTGTGTGGTCAAACACAGAGAAATATTCAACTCATTTTTAAGTATACAGTGATTGTATTCTCACTGGTGGCTTTTTCCTCATTTCCAGAGTTATACTGATCTTTCCAAAACCTCTCTTGATTAACATCAGTACCATAAGCCACAGAAAATAAGTTCTTGATATCTTTCCATCACTGAAAGAAAATATTGTACAATACTAAAAAGCTAAAGGCAAGGAAGATCTTATCCATGTATAAAGAAAAGCTGATCTTTAGAGATAGATCTGAATGTTATACAGAAAATAATTTACCATCTGGAATACTTATGGCTCCTTGTGCCATTTCGCTTGGAATGCTTTTCATAAGGAAATCCCCAGCCATATTTTCCAATGCTAATTTATTTTCCAATATCATTGCTTCCAATTGTCAAGTCCATTATGGCAAGTGATTTTACTAGATAAATACTAGATGCAGAAGAAGTCTAAATGAATTACAAATCACATCACCGAGAAGCAGGCAATATGCAAATTGCGTACCAATTTTATAAGTCACATACAAATTATAGACACAACTTTTTGTGAGAACTTCTACAAGGGGCTACTACTCTGTAGTAGCCTGATTTGATTTATTTCATGGAATTGGTTGCACACACTTTGTTTCTATACTCTTACCTATGGAACTTCTACTGATGATGGATTTGGAGAGATGTTATAGCAAAATCAGATACCAAGCTCAGCACGTGGAAAGTTTGAACTGAACAACACCTACATTTACTGGTGGAAGCACAGCTCCTTCCTCCAACAGTGTTGTGTCTGGGGTTAGCTTTTGGATCAGAAAATGATT
>VXAK01004752.1:0-14666 GCA_013399435.1 Arenaria interpres
GGGGAGGAGTACAGCTTTTGAGATTATTACAATATCACCAAATTAGGTTATTTTATCTGGTTCAAGAGGAGAAAACTTAGTGTTTGCTGACTCTGAATAATTTTGTTGTGCATTGTAGGGATAGTATTGTAAAGATCAGATTGATATTTTTAGAAGTTCAGTCTGTGAAATTCCACAGCTCCACTTAAAAAGAATTTTAAAGAAACATTTTTGTTATTTCGTCATGTATTGAAACTCTTATTCTCATTAAACTCTTTGAATGACATTCTGGAAACAAGACACATTAATCAAAATGTTTGTTATAGTATCAGATCATCTATTCACTAATTATTTACAACATGCCTAAGGCTGATCTCTGTGCAAGCTGCATGAGAAAACCACATTCATCTGCTCTAGCTTAACCCCTGAGAACTGCTTTTTCCTCATAGGAAGAGCAGCAAGTAAAGGAAATAGTAGGGAAGAAACAAAGTGGAGCACTTGATTGGACTATGATTTGTAGTATAAAAGCTAGAGAAACAAGATTTTTTTCTCTTTCAATAACCTCACTCTGTTTTCATCTACAGAGAGGATAGTATGCAGCTTTAGAGCCCAATAGAATAGATATACTGTATTGATACTAATTAAAAAGAAATTGAATCCCTAAATGATAGGGGTATATTTTTATACCATCACTACACATTTCCAGTGGTACTGCAGGAGTTCTTGCTCATCACTTCCTTCTGGCTTCAGAAGCTACCTGGTTATCAGAACCAAAAAAATCTTCTTCCACTGCTGAGTTGACATAGATAAAACAGTCAGTTCTGTGAGCCACAGATAATGCCTCGAATTTCTTGGCTACTGCATCTTGCAGATTTAGAATCACTGCTTTAAACAAATATGAAATTACACCATAGAAAAACAATTAAACATAGATTTACATTTCTACCCAATCTATGTCAGATATGCCATCATTTTTTAAGTGTACAGCTTTACTCTTCTAGCAGCAAACATCCTACAATCTGCCACATAGGGACTGCTGGAAGGGAGCTGTCTCCTGTTTTGAGCCTAGCAGAATTATTCCCATTCCAGTGTGAAGTCTGTTATTTCTGTATTCTGTAGACACTGCTGCTGACAGATCTGTGAAAGAGGGTTCCCCATCAGTGTTTCAAAATCCTTGCCTGAAATTCAACTATTAATCCACAGGGAAACTTCCAAGAAATATTGTTTTTCTTCCTTATTGTCATATTATGTTGCAGTATAGTAAAGAAGCTTGTGTGAAAGTAGATTCTTTGTTTTGCTCAAGAACTTTCATTTTCACTGGGGAGCACCTGTTCTGTGGAAGTATTTACTTCAAATAATCTTCCTGCACAAATTTTTTACCTTCAAGTTGGATTTATTGTTGAAATAAAGAAAGAGTAAGAGATTTTCACTTGCTGAAGAGTATCCAGTGAACCTGTAGCTTAATATAGTTATCTCTTCTACAAGGTCTGAATGTGGAAAATGCAGATACAGATACAGCTAGAGATGGAGCTAGGGGACAACTGTCTAGCTTAAAAGTCATATGGAATAATTGAGGTAACGGCTTTTCTGGGATCTGCCTCTCAAAAGAGAGATAAGTCTCTTTCCACAAATTGAAAAAAAGTATATTGGTTAAACTTCTTAAATAAAATTACTGTTTTCTGGTAATCTTAGTATGTATGCTAGTTCTGAGGAAAGATAACTGAAAAGTTACACTCACCCCCTTTTCATAATGAATATAATAGTACACAGCCAGCAGTCATTATAATTGTGGTGTAAACTTTTTAATGCAGGCTGAAATTACATGTAAACAAACATGTACACCTCCCTGAAATGTATGTCTCAGATTTTCACTTTTAGTGCAGTTTTTAGCAGTCCCAGTTAAAACCGGAAAAAGATAAGGAAAGCAGTCTGTTGAACAATTTTGAAGTGAAATAAAAAAATTCAGCTGTTGTGATTTAGTGCTCATCTTTGCCAGAAGTGTAACATGCATTTTAGACATTTTAACTATATATGCACTCCTCCTCTGAGTGAAAAAAGAAATATTATTAATATGCTATCATCAGACCTCCATGCAAGTACAACCAGGAAGCATTTTACTTCAGTTGATCTGTTACCATTGATTTCAGTTAAAAAAAATTACAAAAGGAAATGTAAGAAAAAATGTGAAACATTAAAGAATGCTATTTTAGCTAGAAAAAACTGAGTTATGATGACTACATTTGTTATAGATTCTGCCAGGCCCACCTGTACTGTTTTGAAGCAATACATTGTAAACTTTTCATGGACTCCAGACTGAGATTACAAAGAGGATCCATCTATTTAAATTAAAGTGCAGTTGGATACTGACACACAGTGATATGAACTGTAAAATTAAGTGGTTAATCTAACTTCAGTATTGGAAAGAGTTTCAGATACTGGGAGCCAGTGATGGTAGTTGAAACCCAAGGAAAATTTATTCCTCAATGCTGTTCCAACATAAGATGTTGCTATTTAGCTCTTCCACTGATAAAAATTATTTAACAGTAATAAATTATATGACTCTGTCTTCTCAAAAAAGGCTAAGCTGAAGACATGCAGTTGGCAATTTAATATCTGTGGGCTGAGTAATAAAAATAGACTGTGATTAGCTTCTGAGATCTATTTAAGCATCTTTCTAAAAATACTGTATTGATTGAAGAAGTGATAAATGCACAGTTGATTTGGAACTATTCATAAATGCTGTAAAATATACATTTTCATTTTGAGATTGTTGAATGATCTTCAACTTCTTCTGTCACTGACACCTGCAGATTCTTTTATCTTCCAGAATAGTGCTTGTCATGGTTTAGGCTGCATCGACCACCCACAGATGCTCTCCCCCTACCTCTTTCTTCAAGGTGAGGAGGAAGAAGGATAAAGAGATTTACAAGTTTAGAAAGAACTAAACTACTTTAATGGAAATATTAATAATAAAATAAAAAGAAAATAATGAAATAGATGCAATATATACAAAACTGTATCAGCTCCCAGAATGACATCACTGGCAGGCACTGGGGAAGTCCCAGACTGGACTCAGCAACAGATGGGAACTGAATTCCAAATCTGGAGTCAGGAACACATGGATTAGGATCAAAGGCAGATGAACAGACAAGGTCTTCTTTGGACATCAGCCATTGAAGAAAACTGACCCTTTGATCTGACAGCATTTATACTGAGCATGAGGCAGATGGGATGGAATACCCCTCTTGGTCAGGCTTGGGTCACCTGTCCTGTCTGCTCCTCCCTGCCATTGTAACCCCTCTATGCTTCTCCATTTCCAACCCTCCAATGGGGCAAATAATGAAGATAGCTGACCTCAGTTGTTATAGCAATAAGTATAAGCAAGAGCCTCTCTACATACCTTCCTACCATTCCTCGGTATGGACTATAAACACAGGTCTTCTCACTCTGAGAATGAACAGTACTCTCAGAATGAGAGTTAGAAGAGGCCTAGTGAAAATTACTGATCAGAAAGTTGGTTCTATTTTACCTCAAACCACGACAGTGCTCTTCAGTGATAGTTCATTCCAATCAAATACAGATGGCCACTAGATCATGTCACCACTTAAATAAACATGAAGACCACTTTTCCCTTTAAGTAACAGTTTGTCATATTTTTTGCTCCTTTACTAGTGTTGTCCTTCTGTCTTCTGCCACATATGCCAAACCTTATTGGTATTTTAATATTAAATGAACAGAAGATACCCGGTTTATGAAGATAGATTTCAAAAATCATTATTTACTTTGTGTAGAGAGATTTGGAAGCAACAGAAGTAATTATAAAGTGCAGGGAAAGCACTGAATGGCTGGTAAAACACACATTTAGAACTGTCTGGATGTAGTACACAGAGAATTCTACTTGGTCCTCAGGTTTGCAAATAGCATGGTGTGAATAACAAAAATCAAGTGCATCTAAGTCTGGGAGGGTGAGGAAAATGGAAGCAGTCTCTGGTTGTTTACTTGATGAAATGCTACTGAGAAGTAAACATTCTCTTGTCTTCAGGAAATGGAGTGTTCCTGAAAATTTATTTTTAAATTAAGAAAAAAACAATTCAGTTTAGAGAGTTTTGCCATCTGAATTCATAACATGGAAATAAACAGTTCTCAAAAGGTGTGCTCTAGCTAGGTCCTGGACTTTTGATTTGTGAAAAACTGAGAATGAAAATGATCAGAAGTCACAGAAACTCTGTATGGATATCCCCTAACTTACTTCAAAGCCTCCAGTCTCTAAGTGAAGAGATAATAAGCTGCCAAAAACTGGTGCCCCTTAAGAGAAACCCTAAAACAAGCAAACAAAAAGCCTGTACCAATCTTTTATTATAATCAAATAACATCTTTTCCCAATGCTTGCCAAAAAGGGTTTGACTGCCAAACATGTATGCGAATATATAACATACATTTTTGAGAATATATTCTCCACACGTATTTTGCCCCCCTTGAAAGATCAATTTTTTTCAATGCAAAAGAATCAAGTTTCAGTCCCAGCTGAGCTAGCCGTTCTCCACTTGTTTAGTGGGTACAGAGGTGGCCCTGAGGTTTGCACTGGCTCCATGGAGAGTTAGGAGGAAAAGCAGGTACAGCAGAGAACTGGGCAGGCTGATACATGCATTCCCTCTGTGCAGGAAACAAGATACTTAAGTCAAAACTTAGCCAAAGCTGGTAGGTCACATTGAATCTGTGGTTATCACTTATTAGGGCACCACAAAGAAGGCAGCAAAGTTTTTTCTTTTTCTTCTTTTTCTGGTTTATTTAGCTTTTTCCTTTTTTTTTTTTTTTTAATAATGACAGACACTATCAGAAAATTTGTGACTATATTGCTTGAATTAGCATCTGAGTGCGGAATGCCATGACTTTCTGGTTTTGGAGAAACTTCACTTATTTCATCATTCTCACCCTAGTCCTGAGAGACAAAGGAGATAACAAAGACACCATAGGTCAGAGGGACCTGGACAGGCTGGAGAGGTGGGCCCAGATGAACCTCATGAGGTTCAACAAAAGCAAGTGCAGGATTCTGCACCTGGGAAGAAACAATCCTCAGTATAAATACAGACTGGGGGATGAGATATTAGAAAGCAGCCCTGAGGAAAGGGACTTGGGGGTGCTCATGGACGAGAAGCTGGACATGAGCAGGCAATGTGCTCTCGCAGCCCAGAAGGCCAATCACATCCTGGGCTGCATCAAAAGAAGTGTTGCCAGCAGATCCAGAGAGGTGATTCTGCCACTTTACTCTGCTCTGGTGAGACCTCACCTGGAGTACTGTGTGCAGGTCTGGAGCCCTCAATATAGAAAGGACATGGACCTGATGGAGCGGGTCCAGAGGAGGGCCACCAAAATGATCAGGGGGCTGGAGCACCTCTCCTATGAGGACAGACTGAAGGAGCTGGNTACATGTGCAGTCTAATCATAAATCTCAGATGGGTTTGGAGGTGGATACCGGAGCTCATGCTACAGCATAATGGTCACGAGTAGAAAGCTATAGCTCACATCATGGAACTGCAGTTGGTTAGTGGCCAGGCATACATGAAATAACATTTTGGCTGTTTCCTGATTAAGGCAAACCTAACTTGGTACATAAGAACAATGCATAGTAGATAGAAGTCTCCCCACAGCAACTGTATCCACTATATTGGAAAAACTCTGCACTGCTTTTGGGACATGGGTAGAGGATTTTTATTCTTGCCATTTTTTCAGCATATTGGCACTGAAATGTACTTTGTATTTGACTGCCTTTAAATCATCCTCATGGTCAGTCTCACATTGTTATTTGGGATTTCCATTTATCCTACCAAGGATTATGTTAGACTTTCCCACCATAAATCATTGTTAGGTTGGCCCATTAATTTCTTCTCAGATCCCCACTAATCTTTAAGGGTTTTTCCTTCCTGTTGGGAGGGCCCTCCATTAACCATCATTCTGGATTCAGGACTGGTGCTGGTCTTTCCTGTCTATATCAGTTCACATTTTGTTGAATTAAAACATTTTTCTTTTGAAAGGCTTTGTTTGCCAAATACATTCAATCATTTTGCACTCCTCATTTATCACACCACCAATATTTTTGTCATATGCAAATTTCATCAGCAATATTTACTTCTAAATCATTTTATTCACCCTTATTGTGTGTACACAACTTCATTTAGATGTTTTTTTTAATTTTAGTTTTTAGCTACTTGTGTACAAACAAAGCCAGAAAAAAACCCAACCAAACAAACATAATTGTGCAGATTTACCCTGGGTGAGGAATGTGGCCATTCCTGTCTGGTAAATTTTTATTATGAGGTAGTAGTAGGTAAGAGATTCTTGCTGTAAGTGGTACATGTTAAAAAACTGCTTTGTTTAATGGAAGACCGCAGTTCATGAAATAGTTTACTCACCTGTAGAAATATCTTTTTTTCTTTTATGTTTTGTTCAGAATTGATACCTGTGGTATTCAGTACATTGTCTTTTGCATTTTTTAAACCACATTTCCTGTTGTGAAAACAATAATCTTTTGTGTCAAAGCATGTTCATAATTTTTAAATGATAGGGAACATTTTCAAATGGCAAAGTTTTGAATGCATTGAGGGTTTGGTTTTGGGTTACAAAAAACCCAAACTGAGCTTCTAAATATAGTAAAATGATTCATGAGAGTTAGGAAAGGGTACCTTCAGCATCTGTTCAATACCACATCTATGTTACACATTAGAAAAAAAGAAATCAGTTATCTTTTATAGTTTAATAGGTTGCAACAGATTATGTTAAATTATTAATAATATGTGATGAGGACACAGTCATTCTTTGCCCAACTGGACCAAAAAGCAAGGATTAACTACCAGTGATGTATTTAAAACCAAGGCTCTGTTTTTAAGAAAGGCATTCTGTCATCACTGTAAACTCCTATTTTGCATATCAAATTCTGCCAACGCTTTTTTCCGTAAAGAAAAAGCTCCACCTGTTTGGTTCAGTTACCTTTATATCTTCACTTGTGAAAAATCTTTATGTAGTTTTTGGTTCACAGAAACATCTTCTTTATTCTTTTTTTTTTCTTTCTTTTTTTCTTTTTCTTTTTCTTTCTTTTTTTTCCACTGGAGATTGTAATCTCCAATCATTTATTCTTTATTGTGTAAGACTGGAGGTGACCAAACTTTGTCATTTAACAGATCTGCAGCATTTCCAGTGCGCATAGAGAGATCTAGCCAAAGAAGCTATGTTTTTGTTCATCACGCTTTTTTTGGAAAGTATCTTCTTTGGCTTTGAAGCCTGCCTCTCCCTGGGGGTTTTTTAAAACCATTCGTTTTTTAAGAGAGTCAACACCAAAAGAAAAGAAAAGTTTGAAGCTTTTTTTTTCTTTTCGTTTTTTTTATTTTTAACTCCCTTTTCAATATTATGCCTCTAGAAATCAGTAAGGCCTCAACTGAGCCTTTAAGGTACTAGTCCATGCTGGAGATGGTGTGGATTTAGAGTACTCCAGCAGGCGCCCTGGGAAGCACTATGGCTCAGGTGAGCACAGCACTCTGCACAACTCCTCATGCCTGCTAGGAGCACTGCCTGCTGCTGCCTTCCCTAATTGCTGCTCATGCACCCCCTTCCACAGCTAGCTGCTTCTGATGATTATTAAGTGGAGACCATGACCCCATTTCATCTGTGCCCCTTTTAGGGTTCCTACTGTTAGTAGAACTAACAGAAGCTTTTTATGGTTTATTTTTATTATACATATGGTACATGTCAGAGATTTACAGCATTCTGCTTCCCTAAAAGCCCGTTCCTAAGAGTTTAGTTGATTCATTAGGGCATATATGTATTATTAGAGATCTAACTCTAGTACTAGAATAATTAGAGCTTACAAAACAGGCGTGGAAAGAGGCAAAAGATTTATTATTTTCCTATTCATTGCTCATTGACTTGTAAAATGTTAGCAGTAAGGAAAAGCACTGAGTGGAAAGCTTTTAGGTTCCTACTTTCTGGATAGGCATCGAGATAAATCACTTTTGAACATTCCCAGTCCTTCTGATGAAATTTACTAGTTGATGTTGCAAAAATATGTATCGATTTCTTTGAAGTTCAACAATAATAAAGTGTCTGTCCAAATGCTTTAGGCTCTCTGGTTACCAGCTACTAAGGAGGAAAAAAAGTACTGAAAGACTGTATTCCTCTTTAAAGCCGTCAAAATTAAATTATCTTACAATTCAGAAAACACATAATTCCTTTTCTGCCGTGGCTAAATAATCTTTATGAACATCTATCAGGCAACAGCTGAAAAATAAATGAAAAATGGCAGGTTTGGGGGCTTTGTTTTCTTGTGGGTTTTTTGTTGTTTTTTGTTGTTTTAATTTTTTTTAAGAGATTTGGGAATGTTCATTAGCTTTCCTCGTGTTTCTTTTTCTTTCATGTTCCTTATCTCTTCACTGAGAGGTCTATGGTGTAGTGCAATTATGAACTAGAAAGAGGGGACTGAGGTACAAGAAAACAGCAGAGATAAGATGAGCTTTAAGGACTTACTTAGTTACACAGAAGGAAGGGCTTAGCACACAGTAGTGCTGTGGATATTTTAGGGGGTGGAAAATACTGATGATCAACTTTGACAAGAAAAAGAGCCTGATAGTCCTGTATAAATAAATAAATAAATCAATAAATAGGTTTTACCACAGAAAACATTGAAACAAATCAAACCAAATTCTGCCAGCGTAGGATGCCCTTACCAGGAAACTGAAAAATTATTAAATCACTTTCACTGCAAATAACTGACTTTTCAAAGGCATTAATTTCGCATGGAAGATATTCTTAATGTAAAATAAAAAAAAAAAAAGGAAAAAAATACATTTATGTGTAGTTATGGACTATTCTGCACCTTTAGTAAAATGACAGTAAAGTTCGCTGTGCAAAGGAGCCCAAGTGGAGCTTGTTGGAGGAGGCAGATGATCCGGCACTCACGGAGTTGTTGCCAACACCCAGTGCTTTGCCCTTCCACGCGTTCCTTCTCGAATGCTGACAGCTGCTTCAAGCCCATAGAGTGCATTACACCGAACTTGTGCAAGCAATTGGTTTGTGAATCGTAATGATCCAGGGTGAGAAGTGCCCTCATGGAGTTTTGTAACAGAAGGTATTCTCTGTCTTAGCTTGTAAGTGACTAGAAACTGACTTTGAACTGTGAGGGGATGTTTGCTTATGTAAGAATGATATCCTCAGAGGAGCTGTTCTCTTTGAGTGCTAAAGATCGTTTTAATAATAGATTCAAGTTCTGCTCAGAAAAGATATTTTAGAACAAATTAACTATCCTTTGAAGTCACAAAGTGATACATTTTTGGATCCATATGTTTAATACAGTATGTGTATATAGCATGATAAATGTACAGATTATTAAAAAAAATAAAAGAATTCCTACTTTAATTCTTAGACTTTTGAGCAAACATAGTCAAACAGTTTTTCAGTAAGATACATCACTTTTCATTTACTGAGTCACTCGGCAATAATTCATTACAGTTCAATTAACACTACAGATGATGCCTTCCTTCTCCCAGGTGACTACTTTGCTCTAATGATCACTTTCTCTAGAAACAGACTGATTTCAAGGAGAAGCTGTCAGATCCATGATAGACCCTTTCAGGGGAACAGGGAATGGGAAAGGGAGAAGAGAAAGAGCAGACAGTAAAGACAGTGGTACAGCCCAGGTTTCTTCTTCAGGTTCTTCGCTGAGTCTGTTCTTGAATGAATCAACATTTATTTATTAAAAAAATAACAGTAAAGGGGAGAGAGGAAAGAGGGCTAGATTTGTACCCTTACCACAAGAGGATACCAGAGTGTGTGTCTGTGTTCAAGCTCTTGCTTTGCTTTAGAAGAACAGTGAATTGAATCTGCATTTCTCACTCCTCAAGTCACTGGGTGTTGGCTGTTAAGGAATGAACCTCTCTTAGCAAGATTTCCAAGATTTTAGTTGTCATGGAAATTGATAAACTGTTGTAACCTGTGACCGGTTTGCTTTCTTTCATATCTATTGTTACTATTTTCTTACACCACAGGATATTTGTTGTGGGTCTTAACATCCTGTCATTGCCTGTAACGTCAAACAATCTATCTAGTCTATTTGAAGTTCTTCTTGAAAGTTGCCATTAGAATTTCATTCTTAGAGAGAATGAAAGTAAAAAAAAAAAAACAAACACTTGGTCATTGATCAATACATGTACAGCTGACGAAAATAACATAAGGAATTAATCATTCAGACTGCATGTGTAGCATAAAAATTTATTGCTATTGGGAAATAAAGTTTAAGGACAGGAGTCAAACCTGAATAGAAATAGTTCTAGATGTTGAATTATTTGTAGTGTTATGGTCCCTTCTAAATCAGTATTTTCAGGTTGCTGTTTACTTAAGATGCTTGTAAAAATACCCTAATTTGCTTCTTTCTCAGCAAACTAATAGTACCTGTGGAGTGGTAAATTAAACTATTTAAAAGATAAAAGTTACGGAGATGTATTGCTCTTCCATGTAACAATTATTAAAAAAAAAAAAAGAAGTAAAATACACTTGAACGTATAGGAATATATAGCTTATTGCATATGCAATTGTATGTGTTTTTTCCTATATGGAGACTACACAAAAGTTGGGACTAACCGAGGGGCTAACTCAACAAAATAGTCTTTTGTATGGGGAAGCAAAACAAAGTGTGTAACTATGGAAGTTTAGTATTGTATTGAATGTTCCTTACAAGATTTTCAATACATGTTATAACTGTGGTGTGTGACTAAAGTTCATATAAAACAAATTTGAAGAAGTTAAGTTACACAGGTACGGATAATGTTATCTAAATGAGTCTCAAGATATAAATACTTTGTCTGTAGTACTGTGTCTAGTTCAAGGTAAGATTTACGACATCTAAGTGAAGTGGAATTAAATGCATGATGTGACCCATTAATATCTCCGTCCTTAGCATCCTATATCTGCAAACTGGAAGTCTCTGTGTGGAAAACAACTAAACAACTAAAAAAAACTAAAAAAGGGACTTTTTTTTTTTTTAATATGGCTGAAGGGAAATGATAAAGAGTTTATGCTGCTGTTAAACTGCTTTACACTGTATTTTGAAATAAATTCCAGAGCTGAGGCCTGTCCCCTGGTTTCCTCTGGGATAACAGTAATTTTCTCCACAGTTTAAATTAATGTGACTTTAGTACAGAGCCTCCAGTAAATCATCAGAGAAACAATATCTTTGACTGAGGGAAGCTGAATTACCTAAAGTAAAGATCTTTTGCAGAGTAGGTGAAGTTACAGTTTAAATGCAATATCATACCAATGCTCTCAAACCAAGTAGATAGAAGTTATGGAAGTAACAGCTGACATGTAGACCCTTATTTAGGGAGGCAACGGAGGCTGGTTGTTCCAATTCCTTTTGTAACTGTAATTGCTGTAATTGACATTCTGATGACAGGTTTGTGGGAAATGATTTGCCCTATAAGAAGCAATGTTTAGTTCTGGTGAACAACCATATGCCTATCTGAGTTCACAAAAACCAGCGCCACCTCCTAGAGCTAGACTAACTATGTTATGGGGGTTTGTGCAGCCACTGGATGCTGTAATTCCAAGTTGTGTTTGGAAATCATGGAAGTAGCTGTTGCCTGTAAAGAACAGGATAAACCTTCTGAATAGGAAGGAGAGAGGCCACTGAAAATTAAAACCCAAACAAACAAGCAAAAAAAGGCAAACAGAAAAAAACAAAACCACCACCACCAAAAAAAAACCGAGAAAAAAAAAACCAACTCAAAACTTATTTAGCAGAATCAAATGCTTTATTTGCATAGCCATGTGCTTTCTGCAGAGACCATCTCTGCCCTCAAGTAAACAGTTTGGTCAGAAGATCAGAGTTATCTGCTGTTACCCTCAGCATATGAAAAGTGCTGGATTGTAAATAACAAGGTATTCCTCCTTAAGAGCTCAATATTTATATGTTGCGATTAAACTAAAGTAGCATCACCATCTGTCACTGTGCCACATCATGATTCCACAGCACCAGCGCAGAGTCCTAGGGAGTATTAGAGCAGGAGAAAGAAGACAGATGCAGAGTCAATACAGCCACAGTTCAAATTCGATAACTCCAAAGCATGAATGTACTTTACAAATAGCCATTGTAACTGAGCTTAGGGCATTATGCTTACTGTAATCTTAACCTTTACTCCCAACCTTTGTAATAGCTGCTGGTTCATGTAAACATAAATATGGCTTTGCCTTATTCATTGTTCATTATAACTGATTTTTGTATATGGCCAAGTATGTGACAGCTGTCTTACAAAGCCATGCCTGTACAACTCATTCTATTTATTTTGCTTGCTACACCTAAAACTGTAATATATGCTACTTTAGAATGATGCCAAATTAAGCTGAATACTTCACAGAATTCTAGGATTTTGCATTTAATTGCACACTTAGAAAGGAAATATGCAAATATTCTCACAATCTAACTAGATAGATACTAACTAGATAGTGTGGATAAAAAATAATGGACCCAATTTACCCTTCGCTTAATACTATTATGTTTATTGGGAACATAAGGAATGAATAACATAATGCATTTTTTCTTTTACTCTAGATTATATTTTAATTTTTTTAAAGAATAATTTTACGTACATAAATTACATCTCTCTCAATTTTCACAGCTGGAGGTGTAAGGCTTCTAGCAATCCTTAGGATAGTACTTAAGACAGTGCTGAATGATAATTGATTTCAGGTAGTGCACATTCTGGTCCATAAACAGCAGAAGGCCTGTTCAGTGCTAAAAATGGTAAAAGTTAATCCTGATTTATAATGTTTCCTAAGTCAACCTTTTGTGAAATCTATCCAGGGACAGTATAACATGAAGCATATATGACAGGATGGCACATGAGTGAGAAAAGCCAATTTGAGTTTGGAAAAATATATCTTAAAATTAATGAGTGCTTTAAATATTTTTGATACGTGTTTTTGCTATTTCACCTCTGTGCTTTAAACAGCAAGCGAACTTTCAAAAAACATCAAGTGATTGATAATGAAACCTTGGTGAAAGTTAGAAACAAATGAAAGCTATCAGGAAGCAAACATGAAGGCAATGATTACAGCAAGTGTCTGCTAATAGCTTTGATGTTAAGAGTATTTGAAAAGAAGAAAGCTACCAGTGTTCAAATTCTTATGTTCACCCTGATTATACCTTTCTAGTGGCCAAAAGGATCTACATAACAAGCTTTAATAAGCTCTGTGAAGTTTACCTTGAAATAAAGTACATCTAAATTGCCATCATCTTAGGAACCTCGAGTAGAAATACCTTGTCTTCTGCAGCAGTTTGGAGAATAAATCTGGAAGCATTTTCAAGGAATCCCTATAGCTTTAAGAGTCTTCTGTGAGTACCTGGGCAGGAAGACACCAGAGGAGAAAACACAACCATGATTTGGAACAGCATTGCCTACCCGGCATGCACTCCCTGTACTTAGATATTAAAACAAAATAGAAAAAGTATAGTTTGAAGGTGGTGACAGCATGCTTTACAGTGGGTATTCTTCTATTCATTTTAGGTGCAAGCAAGCAGGTTGCATGTCTGAACCAGAGGGATTTTCCATCACAAGCGGGAGTCATTCTGAAAGACTGAAGAACACTTTCCTTTGGACTTTTACTATGGTGGGTTCAGCTGATACTTAAAGCTACAGAAGACTCAGTGCAGGCTGCCCTGAGACAAGGCTGAGCCAGGGATCTTTACATCTACTTTGGTCACATATTCTATCTTTTGGGCTTTCAGTGAATATCTATAGCCATCTTTGAACTCTCCTACTAATCAGAGTCTGCAACTAGAGGAACAACCTTGGATTTTTTTTTTAAATGTCAAAATTTAACAATGTATCTTTCCTGTTTAAATATTGTTTTTAAAAGTCCACACCAGCATATTAGGGTTTGGAAGCAGCCTTAAAATAACACAGTCAAAATAATATGTATATTTTGAGAAAGAAATAAGATTGCTCTTCTACCTTTGACAATTGTATTTAAAATAGATATAGGCAAATGTCTATGTTTTAAATGAAAATATCTTATTCTTCTCCAGGATGGGTACATAGGTTGCAATGAACTATCTTGTAGAAAATTAACTTTTCCATAGCTTCTCCAGCCTGCCATGAAATCCAGCAACCTGCTGCTTGAATTTCTCTGAGATGTGCCTGCACTAAAACTTTAAGCCTTAGTTTTGCCAACAAAATGCATGCCAAATCATCAAAGATCATCAAATCATCAAAGAATCAAGAGATTTGTCTGTTGTGCTTCAGGTGCACTTCAGTACAACAGCGGGTGTGCTGCTTCAAGTCCTGATTCTGAACATCCAGAAAGGCTTTCCAAAAACTGAAAGTCATTGCAAATACTTTGTAACTCTACTGGGCTAATATATATTGTGCATATAAAAAGGCATTAGTGAATCGGTACTTGTTTGACCAACATATCAGGTAGAGACAGCAAACAAATACCACAATTTTGTTGATGGTTCATTTATTTTCTCTGTTCTTTGACATAAGAGTTTTAAAAACAAAACAGAAGGCATGGTTTGATGAAGTTCTCCTTCTGAACATAATACATCTCTGGGAATTGCATTGTCAGAAATTTAAGGGAGATAGGAGGCAATGACCCAGCAAGACAAGTGATGGTTTTGCCTTCCTGTCTGTCACGGAAAAAAAAAA
>VXAK01004756.1:0-17567 GCA_013399435.1 Arenaria interpres
GTGAAATTCAGTGAAATATGCATTAGGAAAACAGTCTCAAAATGTCATACAGAGAGGAACAATCAGAAGTGTATTATGTTATTCTTTCTTTATTCCTTCATGACTTAGATTCTGTTAACTTTTTTCAAGGTTACTAATATGTTCACAGTGTGTACAAGATGTTCATCAATTTGACAGGATGACAAAGATGCTGTCTTTATGTAATATTCTCTCTGATTAAAAAATATATTTGTTTTCCAAAGTGAGATCAAATAGGTAAGAGCTGACACAAGGCTGGAAGCTACAATTGCTTGGAAAAGGGAGATACTCTTTCACTTCCAAAACCCAAATACACAATTTCATTTCATACCTTAGAAGCTAGTGTGTTTCTTTAAGGAAGGGGGAAAAATGTGTGGAGGACCCACAAAGAAATGTGTGAAATGAGTCATCAAAATATTGGTTTGATGTAAGAGAAATATGGAAAATCCTTTTAATGTTGACTCAACATAGGTGAAAAAAGAAATAGAAAACAATGAAGTACCTTTTATATACTTCTTAATTTTGAACTTTGGGTATTGATTAATTTTCTTCATATATACTTAGAACTATTTTAAAAAAAAGTGATGGGTTTATGGTGGTAATAACTAGTGTTGACTGATTATATATGGCACAGTGCTGAATGAATATAACTTTTCAAAGAGTAAAATAACTCCTCTAATAGATAATCTGTGCTGCCTCTTTATCATGAAGGGCCATGGATAGATAAGAAAGACCATTAATCTTTAACAGTTAAGACAGACATATTGGTCCTATAAAAGTCCAGTTTCAGCATTGTTGTAAAGTTATATCTTTGAGTGCCATCATATAATATTAGAGAAGATAACAGTTTAAAATGGAGATGATACTTGTAAGATAAGATCTCTCTTTTATTAATGAAACATATTTTTGATATAGCAGTGTACATTCCCTTCAGATTCTTTGAAGATAAAAGTAATCATATGCAGAGGTACCTCTTGTAATTATAGAATTTGATGCCCAGAGGTATAAAGTGCAGATTTTGGATTTCTTTTGTAACTCAGGTTACTGATATTATTAGAAAGTCCTGTTGTTGATTCAGAAGTTATAGAAGAGTAGATACTGATTTAAAAGTTACATAAAGGACCTTGTAATGGATCAGAGTACAGAAGATCAAAGTTCTGTTAAAAGCATTCTTTTCCTTCAAACACTTTTCGTCTCGGCAGAAATGTGATCCCAAAAAATGCAAGGTTGTTCTATATCCTAGTTTTCCAATACAGATATTAGTGATTGTATTTGATGCCATAATTGAGGTCTGTTACAAAAATATTCAAAATGCGTAAGATAATGTGTGATTGCTGTGTACTTTTAGCAGCTAGCATACGAATGAGAAATTTCATTTCTCTTGGGGGTACTTTCAGGAGAACAATTATAAATCAATACTATAAATGAAGAAAATTGTCAATCAGTAGAAAGAATTTTGCAGATAAAAAAATTGTATTAGTATTATGTCATCTGATGATATTAGTATGTCAGAATATGTTGTATCTAATAAGAAGTACGAAATTTAAATTATTTGGGTGAATGGATTTGATTTTTAGAATCCCTATTTACTATCTTGTTTTAGCTGTTGAATATTATAGGAAGAGAAAGTATGAGGCAAGCTCATACAAAATCCCATTAAAATGCAGATCACATGAAATTCTAGATAATGAAGTATGCATTACTCTTGGAACGCTAATGAACATAGTAGTAAAAAGTAGACGACATATTTTATGCAGCTGTACATCTTCTTTGTGCTTACTTAGATGAAAGTATTGAAATAACTATAGAGGCTTTATATTCCTTTAGCCACAAAAATAATTAAGAGCTTTGGAACCCCATCTTCTTAACTGTATTGTTTTATTTTTCTGCTTATATAAATGAAATGTTTCAGTTCAACAAGGAACAATCTCAAGTATCAGCAGTAACTTTTGGAAAGTGAATTTGGGGAACCCTAAAAATATTTTTTTAATAGAGTTGAGTGCCCGTGTCTTAATCACTCCATTCATACTAAACACATAACATGAGTCAAATACAAACTCAAGCTTCAAGTGATCATTGCTGTTACCTTTTTTTTTAAAAAAAAGGAAGCAACTGCTAAGAGACTACAAAGACATTTTATGTCTGGCAGCTTTTCTGAGTTTTGCCATTTCTATGGTCTTTCAACTGGTTTTGATTGCTAGTTAAGCTGAACTTTCCTATCACTAACCAATTCCTAAATAATGTGCTTGTTCTTCACAAAAGAGACTTTTCTTACGTCAGTCCATTAGTAGACTTAACCAAGGCAGAAGTGTTCTTTGCTGAGCTGGCCAAAATTTTTTGGAAATAAGAGTATAAAGTTACTCTCAGAAATGTATGTTTAGAAACCTGCAAAACTCTCTTCATACAGCATTTCTGATGTGGATCACATTTAAAAAAATAAAAAAAATCAGCATAAATTTAATGGATTTGGACTGTGGAGCATCTATTAACAACAGAGTTAAAACCTTGCATGACAATTACCTGCAAGAGCATTTTGTCAAACTAAAACTGGCAGTCCTGGGGATCTGTTAGAGCTATGTGAGCAGGATCAGGGTATAAACATCCTCATCATACCAGTTGTGGGATCATCTTGAGGCAGGGGAGGATCTGTCAGGCAGAGAGGTGGAAGAGCAGCAGAAAAATTTGGCTTACCAAATGGCATTTCTAACAGGCAGTTTGGGAACTGGTTGTAGTTTGAAATGCCAATTCTGAATTTCATTGGATGACTTTTGGCAGAGTTCTATATGGCTCTAGACACTCATATTTTAAAAATTAAAATAATTGCAGCTTCTAGATTGGTTGTGTCATAGTGATTTTAACAAATCATTAAAACCAACTTGAAATGTTTTTTGACTACTTTCTTCTTTATATTTGGCATAATTTATAACTGTAACAATTAGAGCGATAAGAAGATATTCAACTGTACCTGCATTGACACAGCTTGGGAGAATTCATAGATATAACAGATTGCTATAACTATCAATAATGTAGAGTTGGGAAACACTGTCACTTTGGTAATAGAGAACATTCTTCCCAAAATTTCTCTAAATCAGAAGAAATATTGCAACATTGAATTTGATGTAAGTAACTAGCTTTTGGAAAACCTAGACTAAGAATAACCACAGGAGACCTGCTTGTACTTGAAAAAATAGAGTTAAATGTCATCTAATTTGATCTTTGATTTTTTGAATTAAACTCTTTTGAAGGCTGTTTGGAAAAACTGTTACTATTTTTTCAGTTATGTAAGTGATTTTAGAATGTGGATATTTTTATTTTTATGAAAATTAAAATATTGATTATCTAAATAAAATTCTTTTTATAAAAGAAAGAAAAATCACCATGGATTTTGAAATGTCCAGGTTTTGTTCCAGTTTGGAATGAAGGCTAATTTTTAGAGCAGAGATATTCTTCCACTTGACATACAGTTTCTGTCCCTTGCCCAATTTTTATTTTCAGTGTATTGAATAGGAAAGATATAAGTAACAGTTAAAAAAAAAAAAAACACGAACCAACACAAAACAAATAAACAAAAAAAAAAAAACCACACAAAAAACAGCAGCAACAAAAAACCCTAATAAAAATCAAGGAGATTCCAAATGCAAATTAAATAAAATAAATTTAAGTTGAAAAGTAGGACATTGAAGGAAAGAAAGGATGTTTATATCTCTCCTCTCTATTTTCTTCTAGTTTTAGAGAGGAGAGTAACTCTTGTAGGCTCTTAGCTACACCAGTAATGTGTATTGTACTGAGCTTCTCCCACTTCCTGGAAACATAATATTTTGTAAGGGAGAGTGAGGGAATCAGAAGGACAAAAAATAGATGGGAAGATATTAACTTGTTTAGCAGGTGGGAGTGGCACTTTGTTAATAAACTGGAGAAGTGCTTGGCCTGAACTGCACTTTGAAAATAATGTGGTCTAATTAACGTGATGCTTGGTATCCTAAGGGAGCAATTGTGAAGTAAAAATTCCAAATAATTAAATAATTTTAAAGATATTACATATGACCAATTGGTAAGCCTAACCTTAAAAATATTAAATAATTATTAAGACAACAAATAAGGACATAAACACATGCTAACCAGTGCTCTCTTTGCAGACAACTGAACCCACATATTAAATGTTACCGATTTTTCTGGTAACCTGCTTCCTTATCCAAGTCATTCCATGCTGGAACTTAAAAACAGCAATGCAGGATTGGTCTGCTACATTTGTTAAATTGATCTTTTATTATTGAATTAGTGATTTGTTAGGTCAAATATTCTAACTCTTGCCTGCTTTTTCATTCAGGGTTTATATTTGGAAGTTCTGTATAAAAGGTGTCTCTTTATGTTATCCCAGCATCACACCTGAGGCAAACCCCATTGATACAGCTATATGTTAGTGACTTTCCATTTTAAAGGTAAGATTCTCCAGGTTAAGTATGGAAATGACAATCAAGGAGTAAAACTTGGAAGAAAACTAGTTAATGGCTGTGCAAACAGAAAATACTTGTCACCTTGGGCATTACTATATCCTATTGCAGAAGTCCAGAGAAGTCTGCGTACAGGTTAGGTCTTTGAAACAAGATAACAATCCAGCACCTACTGTGAGCATCTGGCCTTTTCTAGACAGGGGGCATGACTGGAGTTCCTCAGAAATTTGTCTTGGTTACTTATAAACAGAAAAAGTTTCTATCCCCTACTAGGCTACATTATTATGTGCTGTGAGTATGTACTGAGCTACTGGGAAGACTGAAGGAGATTTTGAAAGTTATTTGGTAGAAACTGGAAAGATAAATTGAGTTTAGGACCAAAATGGGGCTAAGAAATTCAGAGAAAAACTCTGAAGTATGAGTTCTGAAGAAAACTGGGGCAGGGACTCTCAGTGAGTCACTTGCTCCCTCTCTGCAAACGGGAGAATCAGAAACCGTTTAGACAAGGAGCACTTAGGGCAGGTGTTTATGGTGTCAACAGGGATAGGAAAATCTTAATTAAAAAGTACTAATCAAGACTAAATCCAGCAAGAGGCATTTAATCCTCTGACTACTGTTATCACAGCTTTCTCTATTAATCTTTACACCAGAAGTTACTGAAGGCTTAGATGTGAAGGGTGAAATATGAAACCAGGGGGAGAACCAGGGAACCACTTCATAACCTTTCAGATCAGCAATTCCCTAAAACACATTGCACAAAGAGGAACTCACTGAATTTCTGCAAAATATTCTCAAGTTATGGGGTGTTTGGATTCAAGTTGGTAAAACAATTCCTTTTATTTTGTGATTTCTTTTAAATGTGCTTCTTTCATATTTTTAACTGCAGAGCTTATAAACTAGTTAAATAATTTATGAATCTTTATCAAAATTATTCAATGTGTTGCAAAACTCAAATACTGCTTTCAAAAGTGCTTTTTTTGGTCCTTATTATTAATTCAATATTAAGGGATCCATTTTCATTGTATGACACCATGTCATATTGTTTCTACAGTAGGCAGGAAAATATGAAGTTCTGTGGATCTTAAACATCACTGTCCTGCTATTCTTACTATCACATTCAAGTATTGGAAGAGTGTAAAGGGGAACAGAAGATAATTTGGGACGCCTTCAGGAGAAGAGCAGGTTGACAATTTCTCTTCTGCACTCGTTTTATTAGAGACCTTCTGGTGGTAGTAAGTCAAAGTGCTGTCACTAGAGTCTACCTTGAATGAACAGAAGGCAGTGGTTGTGCTTGTGGAAGCTGGTGATTCTTTTGCTTGCATTTTAGCTTGTCCTCTGAGCTTTTCTCTCTGGCATTGAACACTGGAAAAAAGACCGTTCCAGAACAGAGACTATAGAAGACCAGAGATCCCTTGGGGAAGGTGAGAAGGAGTTTCTTCAGCATTCAAGAGATTTTAAACAGGACAGTGTGGCATCTCTGCTTGGAGGCCTATTCTCAAATTAGAAAGCAAATGTGATTTTTAATCTCTGAATTTATATCAGAATATGGATGTCTCCAAAATTTTTGTGTGTCTGAATGTGAGCTTGTAATCTTGCCAACTTGTACTTTTCCCCTCTCTGAAACTACTGAAAACAATAGAGTTATATAATAGGCAGATCTGTCCTTTCAATTCTTCTTAAACATTTACAGCAATCTTTGGATTCAAGTGCTTCAGACTGTTTGAAGAAAAATTGCAGGTCTATAAATGGGACTTCATAACAATTAAGCAGTTAATACGAGCTTTATGTTCCAAATGGTCAGGTTTTCTTATGTCCATGTGTATAATTTGATATGCAAATAACTTACATTATTTGTCTATGTACAAAATACACAGAAAACACAGTTTCTGTGGCAAGATGTGTAAACTTGACTTTCACTCTTTCTTTTGAAACATCTTTATATTTTAGATATTCAGATACATTAAGTCACTTCAGTTTTATCTGAAGCATTACTATAATTTGATTTTTTTAAGATTCATAAAAGAAAGGATGTTCACAGGTGTAACTACCTCACAGGAAGTATGCAGAAATGGGAAAAGCTCCTGTCTATCCCAATGGTCATCATTATGTTTACTGTATGAGATTTGTGTCTCTCTTTGATGATGATAAAACTTAAATATAACCCAATGCATGAACAGTCAGGACTAGAAAATAATTTTGTTCTCAGATTCCTCCTGTTCTCTTGAAAAAAGATATAAGGAAAATAACTTTCTCGAAGTGCTGCGGAGTCTGGATCAAATTATTTTGATGGGATAAGTGAGTGAGTCAAAGCAAAAACTGAGATTGGTGATAAAATTCTCAATTGACAACTGATGATCTCTATTGTCACTGAGATGTAGTTCTCTCCCCCCCCTTCCTCCTTTCTGTTCTGTGAATTTTCTACATTTCCACTGACTCATAAGCAAAGGTACATTTTAATGTGAAGGTGAGGAGTACATATTTATGTGAAATACAAGATCTAAAATATTTCCCATCTTTTAATATCAAACGCATTTTTCTGCTGTAAGCAGAGATGAACAGAAGCATTGACAGTTGGATTTGGATGATGTTTAAGGTTCTGATTTTAGTTCTGACCCATAACCGAGAGCACTAAAAGGATTTGTATTGACAAATTTGAATTCAACCTCCACCTAAAATCCTGAGTATTTGAATTTAGTGTCCTGGCTGTGTGCTTTTCTAGTTCTGAATGGTATAATATTTTAATGACTATCATGTCAGTAAATCTGAAAAGCAGATGTCATCACATCTTAGTCACTCTGGAATGGAAAGGTAAAAAAAAAAGAAGACACATCTATAACCTTGATTTAATTGAGCTTTGTATAACTTACCTCGTTTTAACTCTTGTCACAGTTTTCTTTTTTGGACATACAGTTTTTTTTACTGAAAAAAATCATTACAGTAACAAGTCCCAGCTATGGGCATATTTGAAACTGAGCTGTAGCTTTTATTGTTGCTATGGACATGGCTTATACTGAAACTGTGTTTTCTACTTGAAAATAGAAATTAATTATAATACTATGGCTAATCTTACAACCACATCTATTTCTATATGCAAACCTCAATATATATGAGAATTTCTGCAAAACAGCAGTCTCTAAGTGAAAGCACAAAGAACTGTAGAACTAGAAGCCCTCAAAAGAGACTTCTTGTATGCATTAGTGTGTTAAACTGGAGCTGGACTATCCTGTTTAGTGTGTGTATTGAATAAAGAGAGATTGTTGTATTACTTCACATCAGCTAGAAAAACCTTTCCTTCTGCAGTTAAGGATTCTGAGTATTCACCCATGTGTTTAAGGAAACCTAAGTGGGGATTGCCAAGATCCTTTGAAGAAGAAGAGAAGAAGTAAATCAAACTGGAAGACATAGCTAAATGTGATGTCAATGATTTCAAGGCAGCTGATCTGAGGATTGCCCCTGTGCTGCTCTTGATTCATCCAGTCCTGAAATGAAGGTATACTTTCCCTTTGTACTCAGATTTGCCTTGTGGCTCTTCAGCAAGTATTGTTTCAGGCTTACCTGCAGATACAAGGTTTTGTGTGTAGAAGAATATTATCACAGTTTGGCTCTGTGACTTAGCTCTTTCTCTAGTAGCTATGATTTTCCACTTTCTGTTTCTGGTTAGTATTAAAATGTCCTGCATTTCCTACACCTTAGAAAATAGCTTTCCTTCTTTCAGACAGTTGTCTTCCTGTGAACTGATGTCTCTTCCCCATGATTCTTCTTGACACTGTTAACCATTTTTTGTGAAACAACAGGTTATAAGCTATATTTATTCCTATTGGTGTCTCTTTTTCATTAAGGGTTTCCTCTCAGACATGAAAATCTGTTGGCTATCTGTCATACCTTTTTATTCCCCTCAATTTGGGGACACTTTCTGTTCCATGGAGAACAGATGTTGGACAGTGGAGGTTTGCTGTGGAGAGTTCACCATGCACAGTAGTAGCACAGTTGTGTTGCAGACCATGCAAGGCACCATACTAGTCCTGGTGCAGGTCAACAGCCCATACCAAATGCTCTCTGGTCACACTGGATTCATAGGCTGTGCCCTGGAAGGAGCCATTTATTCAATGGCCTAGTTGCTGGATGTATACTAATTCTGAACAAGTGCCTGAAGTCCTTTTTTGACCCCTCTGTCAGAGAGCTTCCTCTACTCAAAGACTTCTAGGCTGAAAACCCCATACTTAAATGTAGGTCATCACTGTGCTTGTGGGACCATTGAATTTTTAAATGTGACTTTGAGAGTACGCAGGATATGGGCATATATTAAAGTTACTACTTAGGTGAGTGTCGTGGCCCTAAGGGCACTACCCACCCTGCCCACTCCTGCCTATACCACAAGGTTTCCCACACCCTGCCTGTGGCCCAGGACCCCATTGCAGCCCCCTGGAGCCATCTAACGCTGCTCTAGTGATGCTGTTGTGAGGCTGGTCTCCAGTTCCCCGTAACCTCCCTGCCTGGCCATGGACCCTGCTGATCTGGGCCTACCCATAGGACTACAGTCCGAAGGCGGTGTCTGATGTCCAGGCTGGGGTTGTCCCAGTGCCCCTAACTGCCCTTCTCTTGGCTGAGTGGTGGAATGGGCCCTGGGTGCCAGGTCCTACCATCAACCCATCTGGGGAGCTCCTGGTGCTCCTGGCACCTTAACAGTAAGCAAAAACGGACCATGTTCTTGAGAGGATTTGCTGATTAGGGTCCTTATGTATTTCTAATTTGGAATTGGAATGAAATGTTTTACCTCAAAAAGAAACAATTATTTCATGATGGGGATAATAAAATCACGCAGTTTTAGTGTGTTAAACTCTTAAACTGAAAAGTTCATACAGTGAGCAATGCAAAATTTTAGCATGACACGCCTTAGAAAATATTTGTAAAGATCGACTGAATTCACACCACATGCTTTGATATAGTTGTGAGTTCAAACTGATATAATAAGTGACTGAAGTGTTTCTGCTGCTGTTGAAAGGATATGAATGTGTCCAGTTTATTAGGGGCATATGTGACCATGAACGAATATATAAATAGGACAGCTGAACTGTTTTCAGATAGTGCTTTTTTTTTTTTTCTGGTGATGAGATCTTTGGTATTTCTTCTGTTTCATGTTCGTTCCAAGCCAAGGAATTTGTGAATATAAGACAGTGCTGGGGGATTTGCTTTTCTAGTTTAATTGTTTTTAGGAATAGTGTATTAAATACGGTTGCATTTTTTTTCTTTATTCTTTTTTTTTTTTCCTTGTGGAGCAAGCATCCCCTATAGTTGCTTAATTTTAGCTGTTTAAGAGGGAAGAATGTAGTAAAGAGATTGTAACTCTGTCCTGTTTTTATCTAATAGTGTTTTAGTCTAAAAAATTTGTTAGCAAGTAACTTGCTTGATATGGCTACTGTCTTTCTCCTTGATTTTTCCAACATTGTCATTGCACATGACAGAAGCTTTATGAACATGATCTCTACCAATTAACCCATTACTGTACTCCTTATAGAGTTGTGCATACAATCATTGGTGTACATGAATGCAGGGTTTTTAGGATAGTTAAATAATTGGGTGGCAATTGTTTAAATTCAGAAAAGTGTTCACGCTATTTGCTACTAAATAGCCATATTTGTGTCAGGTTAGTCCTGTGAAGTAAGTCTCTGTTGGAAACAGCGAGTGCATTTTGCCTCCATAGGGTTTAACTCCATAGGTATGAGAGTACATTGGACTTGGCAACTAGCAGAATGAAAACATTCACAACTTTAACATCATTGATTAACACACACATTTCAAGTGGTTGTGAAGCAGGAGCTGTGATAAGTCTGTCAATGCTGAATAATTTCACAAGGAAGAAACAAATTATTCCACATTGCAAGGCTATTCAAATGCTAATTTTTCCAATAATAGGTCTGACAGTGAAGTTGGTACCCTTGAAGATTTGCAGTTCTTTATTTTTCCAGGGCTAGAACAGCACTTCAGATTTTTTCACTTAAAATATTTCTTTTTTAAAAAAGTCCTGTACAAATGGTTTTATATAATAGCTGTCATAGATAACTCCAAAAGCGAACAGGAAAAACCCCAAAGTTTTCCATAATTCAAAGCTATTTCACTTGCTTATATGGTTGCATATGTACTTCTCCAAGGAAAACAACAAGTGCTTTACCCATCAATTATGAAACAAATGATCTATTCCATGTATTCTAATGTGTATTTGACAGTAGAGAGAGATAGGGAGAGGCAGTCTTTTTAATGAAGATCAGAAGTAAAAAAGTTTTTATATTAAAGTTATTGTCAGTGGGAATGAAAGATTGGGAATGAAAATGAAAATTTCCACCTAGTGTCTATACAATATAAGTATCAAGATAGACTATGGTTTAACCAATTCAGTCTTTATATGAATGATTATTGTTTTTTATTTTTAAATTATGAGAAAGAGATGTTTCAGGTACTGCACTGGGGTACAACATGTCGGTTCTATTCTGCTTTTGCCATAGACTTTCTATATTATATCCATAGCTATATGAGGTATGGCTTCCAAAGCAATGTCTACCTGTCTCTGGGATTTTGTGAGGATAAATGTATTAATGACTGGGTCATCAAGATGCTCTGATGGTAAGACACAAAATGGCTGTGAAGATAAAATGAACATGCTTTTGCTTCTTTCTTGTACACAGAGCTTGCCTTTGTTTTCTACTGAATTAGTCCGGTATTAATCAGTCCTATCTTTACTCCTCTACATTGATCTGTGGTTTTCATCTTCCTTTGCACAATTTCCTTATAGGACTCCACAACACCAGCAAGTCAGGTAAAATATTCCTGTCCTTACTGAATAATTTATAGAATGCTGGTAAGTCCGATGTTGTGTCAGGCTCTCCATCATGTCAAATCATTACATATGCACAGCGTGCTAGCAACCAGACAAGAGAAGAGCAAACTGTTTTAGTGAGACATAGGTGCATTTTAAGGGAAGATCACTACGAAAGTCAGTGCTTATTTATTTCCACCTTTCTTTCATGTTAATATTTTACATAAGTTTAGTCTGAGAAAACAACAGCAGCAACAACACTGTCTTTCCTTTATTGCAGTTTTTTTTTTTTGTAGTGCCATGTGAAAATGTTATTGATTTAAACGGACTGCTTATGGATTAAGTGGGATTACTCGTCTCCTTTTATGACAGCTCTAAGAAACTAATAGAGCCTGATGACCCTGTCTCAAAGAGAAGTGCAGGTCATCATCTAACAGTGAATCTAAAGGGGAAAAAAATAACTTTGCTGGCCAGTTTTTATGTAACTATTCAATGAAATGGAAAGACAAAGCACTTTGAAAAGTATCAGGGAAATGTCTGAATTGCCAGCAGCACAACTGAGAAAGTAAAAAAGCTAGACATGAAAAACCTGCCACGTGCAAGTTGAAAGGAGCTTGGTCTTGTTAGCAAAGATATAGTTTCCTCTTGCTAGGTTCCAGAGGACTTTAGATATACTTTGTAAAAAGGGGATTATATCAGACATGCCAGATCCTTTCATTTTCTCTGCAGAAAAACAACCCATGGGGCCCTGAATTTTGGGTAACTGCTTGTTTTAGAAGATGGCCATAGGTACCTCTGAAGCACGTTGGTTTGCTTCAGCAACACTAACTTCAAATATTTGCATTCAATTTTTTCATGCTGCCCTTGTATGCATCTTTTGGGTGATTAATATGGTTTTAATTGCTTCAAAAAAAGCTTTAAATAATTCCATTTCTAGTGATCAAAAAGAATAATACCCGCTTACATGCTTTTCTCTGGCAACTCTCCACTCTGTAACATAGTTGGTTCTGCAGGTCTAGACATATTTTTCTAAACCTGTGCACCATGATACTGAGGTTCAGGAAGAGCCATGTGTTTTAGAAAAAACAGAATTATTTATTGACAACTTAATTCCTATATAACAAGAATTAAGAAGAACGATTGCTGCTATAATAATTTTTCTTAGCCAGGAAAATACTGCTTGCCTTGTTGGTAGTGGTTCAGTTTCTTCAGAGTGCAGATAAACTTCTGTGGACTGAGCTGATGCTGGCTCAGAGTTTTTAAAAACAGATGAGAAAAATAAGGAAGTATTCTCAGAAATTTGAAGACTAACTCCTTAACAAAAATAAAACAGATTAGTCTCCATCAATCCTGATATCACAGTTATACATTCTGCCAGTTCTGCTGCACATTTACAAGGCATCCCATTTCCAAATACGCATGCTACATGCCCAGTTATGGCTGATGAAATGAACAGAGTATATCCTTTTGACAGAAACTTTATTGGGGCATTTATCCTGGGAGCTTTTAGCATAAAACATAATCTAAATATTAACAAGGACAAATCTTCAGAGCCGAGAACAGGTGTTAAGGCATGCACCTTGCAGTTAAAGCCAGTAGTAACTGCTAAGCTAAATCCTCTTAAACATCTCTAAAATGTTACCTCTTAGCTGTTATGTTTGCCTGATGAAAAAGATGCCAAGATTTTAGTGCCGAGTTTCTGTGACCATTGTCAAGTTTCCTTGAAAAGAAGCAACAAATTATGTGGGACTACTTTTTAAATGTACTGGAAACTAATGCTTAAATTTATAATATTAATAGTGAAAAATACTACTGGCAGTTCTTTGATTCGGTGTCAGGGTCCTGCAAGGACTGGTTGTTCCCTACAGGGTGGGAGACTTGAGGGATCCCCACGCTGGCAGAGCAGGGGCCTTGTCAGACAGGGCTTGTCCCATTTTCTCCAGAGGGACGAATTAGTCAGATGCAGAACTGACAGTTTTAAACTGCTAACACCTGCATAATTTTGAAGTACTTCTGTGCCAGACTTTGAACTACCAATCGGTCTCTTTAAAGAAGGCCTTCATTATACTTAAATTCCAGACCTAAGTAGTCTGAGGAGAATTTTCTAGTCACAGAAACAATGATCTTCTTTGGGGTTGAAATAAAAGTGCTGATTTTCTCAAGTCAATTTATCTTAATCACTGGTAAAAAAATTAAACTATCTCTTTTCTTCCCATCTGTACTTCCAGGAAAATCCTTCCCTATTGACAGATGTAATTTCTCATAAGCACTGATTTATTTATGAGATGATTACACCAAGGAACACTTTCTCTTTCAAGATCTTGGGAATCAGAAACAGCATAATGTGAAGTCTGAAATGGAGAAGAGAGGAGACAAAATTTGGATTATATGCCTAGTTTGAATGTCATTAAAAATGTGAACCATAAGAGAGGTGTCGCATGTCCTTTTCCCTCTTTCCAACACTGTACATAGCCAATTGTGCTGTTGTTACCAATGTTTGGCGAAGACTAATCAGCCAAAACAGCCTTCTGAAATCTGCATGGACTCAGCATTCTGTCTTTGAGCTCAACTGCTGTAGCACAGAAGCTTGATTAAGATTGCTTGCACTAACAGCACCATAAAATAAAAGATTATGTCACCAGGAAAGATGCTGCAGTCTAAAATTTAATAGTAAATTACATTTTTGAAACTATAACTGCAAACCAGAAGATGATCATGTCTATAGTAACACTGGGCTGTTATGTAGAAGTGATAATCATCTATATGTAGGGGGCTGCCACCAGAAGAGCAATAAAACTGCAGAAACTGATACTAATTTTTTCCTTTCAGGAAATTAGCTGTTATTAGTCAGGTGAAAAGTACTATCAGTCAAACAATATTTTTCATTTTTTGTGCTAAAGGCCATATAGTTTGCTCCAATGAAACAGTGCTGGAGCTCCAGTTAAATTGTGTTAGTTATTTTTTTGTTGGAATTGATATAGAGGGGCTTGGCAATATTATACCACACTTTGACATCAATCAAGTCCTAATTTTTATAGACTTAGTAGTTGTAGAAAACCAAACAGAATACTGACAGAGTAATACTTCAAACTTGCAAGTGCTTGATAACTAAAATTCAACAACATAAAATATTAATTGTACATTTTTTTGAAGCTAGTAGCAGGACAAGTGCTTTCAAACCTCACTTTCCCATGTATTAAAGGCAGACAGCAAAATCTTGTCCCGATGTCCCTAATTCAACCCTACCTCTATACGCAGAACACATACTGCTTTTCAGTTCTACTTCCTCTATTCCACTAGAAACCATGCACATAAACACAGTAGTATTGCACACTGGAGGAATAAGATTTTTAATGTTTGTAACAAACCCAGAAACACCCAAAGAGTAACGCAACATTGATTTCTGAAAACACTTTAACTGATTGCAGTCAATAACTCATCTTAAAGGCATAAGCAAGACTGTTAGCCAGTTTACAGGTGATTAAGTAGACCGACATAATAGCAAGGTACATAAACTTGTGCCTTACTGGACTCTAAAGTCACTGAGAGTATTTATTTAAGTAGCTCTTTGAAAACTCTGGCACAGATACAGTGAGGAATAAAAATCAATCTATTTAGTTAGCACTCATATATGCTCTCTCTTTTGCTTTGTAGCATTGTCCAGGGAAAACCTTGTAATAATTTAGTAGTTCCTGAGTGAACATAGTTTTTAGCTTAGTGCACTGTTAATAATGGATCCTTATTTGAATCTTGTAATCTACGAGACAACTGTGATGATTCAGGAGCTGCTTTGTAAGCCATTCAGCCTTCCTTTTATAAACAGCTGTGAGAGGTGGGAGGCAGCTGGCCTGTTCGAGTAACCCCTTCAGTCAAACATCTAGTATGTTTCTACTGGCATTCTAAGAAATATACATTTTGTTTTTTAATCTCTCAGCTTGCTAGTATTTCTAGATGCTTCCTACTGCCTAGCATTTCAGTTGCTATAACAATGCTATCCAGATTATATAAATCTGACAATAAAAATATAATAAGTCCCTGTTTATGTATCATGCTGGAAAGTCCTGAAATTTCTTTCTTTGAAATAATTCCAGTGTTGTCCTGCTGCACAATGATATGTCTTTATCTTGAAAATTCTTCCAACTCTTTTAAAGTCTATTCTTCTCCTCTGCATTCTGTCTTTCACATCAACTTCTTTCTGTGATAAAGGTCTGTAGAGCAATCACCTGAATGGATGCAATATGCTACCTTTAGTCCAGTTTCCTTATCATTGTGACTCTAATAGTAGCCAATTATGTAAAAAATAGTAATAAAAAAGTAATAATAAGATTTTTAAATATTCAAGGACTCCTGTTTTACGTATAACATTTGCTACTTTGAGCATTCTTGCTTGATAGTGTCACACTTACAATGAATACTTTTTTTCCTGCAGACATTTTCTTTTATGAAAGCTAAGATCTTTCCACTAAAACTTCAGCAGGCAAATTGAATGTTACAATTTGGAAATGCTGCTTTGATGTCTCAAAGGAATTTTCAAGCAGATATGCTCCCATTTTTCTTCTTTGGTCTGGGGTCTTTGTTGAAATCACACTGAAGCATCATCTCTTCCTTTCATAGGAGAGTTTGTTATGGCAGTCATCACACGCAGTGTTTCATGGACTCTGAGAAAATAAATTACAAACAAAAGGTATCCTGGGAGAATTTTCAATTGAAAAGAGTTGGCTTTGCATTGGGAAATTTAAACTTTCATCATATGGTGGATTTTTTTGCTAAAATCTTCTTTAGTTGAAAAATCAAGTTTCCATTAAAAATAGGTCCATTTTTTCCATCCATTTTATTCTCCATTACTTTTCATCTTATTGCTCCTCTTCTAAAATGTATTCCTTCTTATAAAGTTCCAGTATTCGATGACTATCTGCTAGTATCCTGTTTTCACCACCCTTTCTATTTTTTTGTGTTTTCTTTGATGGCTTCTTTCAGTTTGCCCTTCACAAGTTCTGTATTTAAAAAGAAGGATATGGGAGAAAGGCAGATGGAGGGGAAGAAACAATAGGATATCTTACCCCTTTTTCCTTTATAATTGTCTTGAAATTGCCACGTAATTGATTGAATATCTAGCTAGGGTATCTGCTGATATAACATCGTTGCAAGTGCTGTCAATTCAATCCATTGAACTTCTACAAAGGCTCACTGAGACCTCTACACTATTGCTTTCATTAACTACAGATAGAATATGTGTAATGGTTCTTTCTTCCCATCCTCTTTCACTTAGTAAGTAGCAATTAAGTATATTCTTCTCAGCTTCCCCTAAGTATACAGCCATCCTGTGGGATATCAGTTCCAGTCTGTGCTTTTTACATCAGGAAAATGTTCATAAATAACATTTCTATTTCTAAAAAAAATATAAAATAATAATGGCAGAGTATTTTTTTCTCCATTTTTAAACCTGCAATGAGACAGTTTTAGAGATGTCACAGGTTTATTGTTCCTTTCTGGCTTGCAGAAATCTATTTTACAGCTACTTTATATCATTAACATGAATTAAAGTAACTGAACTAGTATCTTGGTAAACCTGGCCATTTTTTGAATATGTGTGTGTTATTATGCATGCAGAGCATATAAAGGACATGTGGTTTGAACTTTTAGTATTTTAATGTATTGCCATTAATGTTTTGAAATGTGGACATAATTTATTACAGGTAATGGAAACACCAAAGCAACTTTTTTCATGTGTGCCTGTCTTTAAGGTCAAGCAGCAAAAATGTAGTTTCAAAAGAAGGATTTCCATGGCAACAAAAGGGAGTCAGGGAAGGCAGACATTCTAAATTCATATGTGTCTTTTTAGCCAAGAGTATTCCTGAGATGCTTTTATTTGGTTTATTTACATGACAAGCAAACAAACAAATGAACAAAAACTCAATGGTACTTTTTGGAACAATTTTTTTACATTTATTGATATAAATGAATGTGCATTACTCTGTCAACAGACTTTACCAAAATCAACAAGTTTACATGAATAAATGAGGAAAAATAAGGTTTCCCAACACCACTCTAACAAATCCTTTTTTTCATGATGGTGTCTACTTATCCTTAGTAATAACCGTGTGGCCTAATCAAGTGAAGGCTCTGAAGTGAGTCAGAAGAATTTCAGTATATTCCGAATTTACTCTGCAAATACGTTTGTAGCAGCGTTCAATTTCAGGATGTGTTTTGACCTCTGGTGGTTGTTGTTTTCTATTTAAATAAGAGGCTTTTACGGGTATGCGTAACAATCAGCACAGAACCTGCTA
>VXAK01004756.1:20126-41900 GCA_013399435.1 Arenaria interpres
TTCCATAGGCAGGCGAGGTGTTGAGGTGCCTTCATGTGTACCATCGCTACAGATTATGTCCAACCAGCCATTTGAGTGATAATCTTTATCTGAGGTTATGTGACTGAGGGAAGTGTGTAAGTTTTAGAATTTTCAAAGTGTGCTTAGTGTCAGTCCATGCACTAAAATTGATTGCAGTTTTTCCATCGCCTGAAGTGAGAACACAGATAAACTAATAGGTGTGTCTAGAAATTGCATTGTTTCATTGTATAAACTGTTAAAAACATATTTTACCAAGAAAGTGTCAGCAAATAAATCTTAATTATGGTGTAAGGTACCTAAAACCATACGTATACATGTAACTCTGTAAAACTAAGTCCAATAAATGTTTAAATGGATCCAAGTAATTCTATGATGATTGAAGCAAATCACATGAAAGCTGGTAAAACATTGTTCAACAAAAAAAAGTGCGTACTTACAGCAGAGAAGGAGGAATGTAAGTGCAAGTTTGTGGGCATTGCTTCTGAACTAGGACACAATACATTTTTCAGTTATGTTTCCAATGTTTTCCATCAAGTTTTTCAATCCCTGAATTCCTGTGGAAGTAGACATATAGATGCACATACATATGGATATATATGCACAATACATGCAGAATAAACACTCTCTATTTAATCCCATTATGTATTTAGAGAGAAAGAGTTATTAAGGGCTTTATTCTGCTGTCCGTATTCATAGTAACTAGTATATGAGACCACAAGGTTTCTTACTTCAACTGGCAGAACTATTTCTAGTAGAAACATATGAACTTTGATGGTATATGGTGGCTGATATTCTTTAATCTTGAATTCAGAAGGATTTGACTTACCAAGATATTCAGCCCATGGACACTGGTCTGTATATACTGTCCCCAAACTTAATTTTCTGTATATTGGTGCTGCTCTATACCTTGGGTAAACTGTCCCAAAATCCAGCTCATCACCTCAATAATGAATCATTTTAATGCAACACACTGCTTCTCACAGCAAGGGATAGGCTGAAGGATGGAAATCCAACGAATATATTTCAGCTTTCCAACTCTCTAATATAGTGCTATGCATATGCTGAGTTAAGCACCCACTTTCTTCATCTCTTAACTCAGTGAAGAATAACTGTATCAGTTAAGGAAGAAAAAAAACCCTTGCTGAAATGCTGAACTTGCCTTTAAGTAGAAAAAATTACTTCCCTGGTTGCCATAAATGTAGAAAGGTTTTTTAAACTAGAGCAGGTTTTGTAGTACAGGCTCTTGCTGTTTCCTCTTGCAAGTTTTCATCATTTATGGCAATGTAATTTCTAGGCCATAAATGTCCTTTGTTAATCACAATGCTGCAGGAAATTGTGGTCTCTGTGAAAGAGGCAGGAGATAGTAAATTGAAATGTGTAAATGTATGGGCTGAGTATTAATCCATTACAGAAAAAATATGTTAAGAACAGAAAACAGAATAGATAACTTTTAACAGTTGGGGTTTTTTCTCCTTAATGGAAAATTATGCAAATCAAAAGCCAGTCAACTCCATACTCTTTAAAAACAGTTGGTTAATGGAGAACTAATTTCCCTAGGAAATCATAATAAATAATCATATTAAATCCAAACTTTTGAAAGATTTCTTTAACTTTGAAAGGCTGGTATCAAATATATCAGTAGCCAGGCATAAGAGCAGAACAAAAAGGTTTCTGATAGGAAGACATGTCATTGAAAGAAGGACTCAGGTTGGATCATTGAATCAAAATTTTTGATAAATCAGAATAGCCAGAAGAGATGGTTATGTTTACCATGGTTTTTTAACAAAATCATTTAAAAGATGTTAAGTAAGCATCAGTAAATAGATTAAAAAATGGCAGTTGATATTGCTTGGCTGTGATGTGATTTACCTAACTGCAGGCTATTTGTTAAGTATTAATTAAATGAACTAAAAACTCACCATAAGTTTAAGGCCCTAATAAGAACTGAATTAGTTTATTTGTTGCATTAACTGCCTGCAGGTAGGCAAATTAATTGCATGTCATCAAAGTTTATTTCATGCTGCTATTTTGTGCTTCAACAAGCACACTGCTGAATATTAAATATATAATGATATTCCCATCTACCTCATTTAGCAAATTGTTTCTCTCAGCTCTATTGCTGTCAAGTACATACCAACATGTCTGAGAAAAAAATTCAAATTCAAATCCATATCTATTTCTTTTTCTACACCAAATGCAGTATGTGATTCATACTGGAAAACAGAGCATTAAGAAAGGGAAAGATCCATCAGCACAGAGTTAGAGACAGGAGGGGACTGTAGCCTTATTTCCCACTTTCCTATAGGAGCAGAGCCGATATGTGTCTCTCTGCATCACCACTTCCACTTCTCTTCAGCTCTCCAGTGTGATATAGAGGAGCAAAGGACCTAAAATGCTCTTTTAGAGTGCAAGAGGAGATTTCAGTGAAAAAGGAGATTACAGTAAACCTCCTCACCCAAATTTTATGCACCTCAATGAGGGACCAGAAATGCACATGCAGACATTTATTTGCAGCACAGCCTATCAGTGGAAAGATAGGAAAGAAGAACACAGTACTGGTCACAATGGGTGCTGCCAAGACCCAGCTCCCAGCAGCAATGCCACGGTTTCCAACATGGAAGAGTCATAATTAAAGATATAGCTGCTAACTCCCTCCTATTCTCCATTTCTTAAAGGAAATTTAACTCAAGTTTACTTCAGCTAGGTGCAATTCCCACTTCCCGAATATTTACGACTTATCTGAGGTCTCCGATGCTTCATGTTTCAGAAGTGAGCATTCATGGTGGTGGTGTGGAAATGCTAGTGGATCATGTGCCAAGAGAGATTAAAGGGAACAGCTGAGACACTGGATCAGTAGGCCGACCTCCGTAAGCTACAGTAGCATTAAAATTAGGACTGGGAGAAGTAAATATTCCAGTTGGCCCTGTGAACCATATTCTGGGCAAAATCATGAAACAGACTTCAAAACCACGGCCTTGATTCCCTTCAGGTGAAACTAAACTGGCAGATGACTCCCAGACATATACCTGGTGTACCCACACTTCTATGGGGCATTTTTTCCACAGATCTATGCTAATCTGATGTAGGTTTTTATCATTTGAAACGTGTGTGGTGTCAATGTCAAATCCTCCATGCCACCTGTTCAGGTTGTAGATGCACATGTATTGGTCCATATTACTTTATAATGTAGATATGGCAAAAGTCTCCTTATGAATATGTCCTTGACAGGGGGTGTTGTAAAATGTCAAGTTTCCATAAAATTGATAGTTTACTAGCAATGATGAATTCTTTTTGATTCATATCTGATTTAGATTAAAAATATCTCAAAACAACAGCTCATAATCAGTCGTTTTTTTAAGAAAATAAAAAAGTCATTCTCAAATTGTTTTTCAGTTCAGATTTAATTTAACTGATTTGTCTAGCTTTTGCAATTAAAGTATACCTCATTCACCTTAATCAGACAATGCTGCAATACAGAAAGGAATTGTCTTTGGTCAAACTAAGTTATTCTCATCTTCAGACAATGAAACTTTCTTGTAGAAGGTGTTGCATGATTAGGTGGTTTAAGTTCAAAATAATGTTTTAGATTCAGCTATTAGTCTAGGAAGAAAATTTCAAAATGTATTTTTGTTTGAGTTCCAGATAGCTTCTGAATTGAGCATAAGGGTTCCCCTGTCAAAAGTCCCAATGAGGAAAGCAGTGGAGTGTCTGGCTTATGTAAGGAGACAATGCCCTCCACAAAAACAAAAACCACAACAAAAAAACCCAGCTCACCCTGCAAGTTAGTTTCAAATATGAGGTCCCTCCTTCAAGGACGGTATGGTTTCTGCAGCTTTCATGATTCAGTCAGCCTGTCACTTCTAAAGAACTGCTGCAGGAGTTGAGGAAGCCTGTTGTCCTCACATAGTCCTGATGAGTCACACTGTGACACCCTGTGAACCTGATATGCAAAATTCTGCAGTCCTACATCCTAAGAGTCCATGCAAAATCCTTTGTCAATTTTGATCTACATGAAGTTGCATAATGAGAGTTCTGCTTTGAATTTGGAATACAATCATACACTTACAAGCAAAACAAACCTCTAAACAACAACGTTCTTTTTATGTGTAAGCCATGCAAAGTTGTTAATTGTGGATGATATTAGTGTATACAGAGAATCACATTTGATTCTGGGTTCTTTTGAAAGGTCAATGAGTCATGAAAAACTCTGCATTGAACAGGAGTCATTATTGAGATTTTTAACAATACATCTGAATTCTGGTGAACGTAGCTGACGTTTTGTACTGAAGTTTTTGGTTTGAAGTGAAGAGAAAGAATTACTTGATTTTTACTGCTTTTAAGAAAACTCTTGAAAGCAGTGCAGCTTTTGTCTGAGGAAGAATTTTAAGTCTAGTCAAGGCATCTTATGAGTATCTCTGTTCTGAAACCAGAGCCCGAAGGTGATGATACTGCTAGCCTCAATAATGACAACAGGAAGGAAACAGTGAGACCATATTTAATATTTCATTGTAAAGGAAGGAAAAAACTTGAAAAAGAAGTCTCTTATGGATGGGTGAACTGCTACCCCAGTCCCTAGGAAGAAAAGGTTCATATGTCTAAGTGTATATAAAAGCAGTGCTATGAAACAGGAGTGACTTAAACTTGTTGGCTGTGTTTAGCCTATTTTGCAATTCAGAAGTCTCAGTATTCAAGCTGTAGCATAAATCAGAATTGAAATATCTGACAAGAAGTTATTACATGTATTAAACAATATTTGGTGTGTTTGCATTGCTAGACAGGGTCTTGCATGAACTAGAACTTGAGGCCAGGTTTGTCATGCATACACAAATTAAAATCTAACTTCTGCTCTAGTACTCCTGGTAGCACCTCAGCCTAACCCTCTTCCAGAACAAAGTTCAAGATGACAATCAGGTTTGAAAGCTGAAAAAGGGTGTGGGTAGTTACTGCTTCTGTGGGGCTTAGTATTGACTGCATGGATGCTTGTGTTTCAGAGCTTGGCCAAACACATTGTCTTTAACAACTTGAGGGCTCTACACTGGGGCAATCTGATGGATAAGAGCTTTTGCTATTTTCGGTTGGGAGGTGGCAACAAGGATCACTGTTTTACAGCTAAATTTAGATTATGTGCCACCCTCAGGGGAGGGATGTGCCTGACAAACTTAGTTTTGGAGATTAACAGTAGCCCATGAGTTTATTAAGCCAAGGTAAAAGCTCAGGCTAAGAACAGAAATGTAGTGAAACTGTATATACTTGAAACTAGATGGCTCTATGAAAAGTCTTTTGGGAAATATTAGAAATGTGTGAAATAACTTCACTGATTTTTTTTAGAGTTGGAAGGGACCATAGAGATCATCTAGTCCAACTCCCCTGCCAAAGCAGGAGTGCCTAGAGCATGTTAGAGCATGTTACTCAGGACTGCATCCAGGCAGGTCTTGAAAATCTCCAAAGAAGGGGACTCCACAACCTCCCTGGGCAGCCTCTTCCAGGGCTCTGTCACCCTCACTCTGAAGAAGTTTTTCTCATATTTGAGTGGAACCTCTTATGTTCCAACTTGTGCCCGTTGCCCCTCGTCCTCTCACTGGCAACCACTGAAAAGAGTCTGGCTCCCTCCTCCTTCAGCCCACCCTTTAGATAATTAGACTTCAGATATGAATACAACAAAATCTAAACGTGTAACTGAAGCTTATGTAGCTATGTCTGATTTAGTGTTAAGCTAACTACATCAATGAATTTTAATAGTAATTTATGGCAGTGGGGGATTCCAAGTAATATGTAAAATCTGTCCAATGTCCTGGATAAACCCTCAGGAACCTATGCTATACTCCAATACTCCCTTGGCTGAATTGTTAGCGTGACCTAATATAGCTAAATTAAATTTAGCTAAGGAAAATCACTTTTTTCTTTTTTTAATGCTGACATAACTATTTTTTTTTTTTCAACTTTTCAACAAGATTTATTCAACTTCTTTTCATTTAGAAGCTACAAATGATGATAATTTTCTTTTTCTAAAGTTTCTTAGCTTACTGGGTATTATTTTATAACACAGAAAAGTTTTTCCCATCTTTCCTTTAAAAAGTAAATTTAATCTCCACATTGCGTTTTCTTCAGTTTGGTCAAAGACTGATAATAAGGCACAATGCGTTACATTGACCATACTGAAACATGTAATTATTCAGATCCTGGATCAAGTCTGAATACATGAAAAATTAAAAAAGCAGGGAGCAGAGTAATATAGATGACATGACACTACTAAAATGTCATTTTAAGTCAAAAGTCATGCTCAGGACAGAATTAGTTTTCACTGTGATATTCAAGAAGAATATTTTCTCTTTATCATGGAGTTACTGCTTTTAAATATATAGTGCTAATCAAATTAAATGTCGCATAAGGTCAGGAATTATTTAATCTGTGTAAATTATAAAGGGAGTAATTATTATAGTCTACATTTCCATGGTCATTTGCAGGCTAACAATATTTGCCTTATTTTTTAGAGTGTAAACCAGAATATTTTAACACCATGATTATAGATATTATACAGCGGCATATTTTGCTCATTTAGATTATGTAAGAACTGCCAGGTGTGTTTGGACATTTTGGTGACCAAATGCACTGATTCCTGGAATTAACAGTGCTCTCAGTCTACAGTAATAGCACCTGCTTTTCCTGTCATCATTAGTTCTCATTTTCCTAACTTTCTTTGAAAGCACATAGGTGGATATGCAAGGAAAGTAAAACCATGATTTGCATTTATGTCCCCGTACCTTTTCCTCTCTGTCTTCCCCTTCTTGCTGTGAAACCACAAGAAACATGGAGTTATAAATAATGCAGCTAATGATGTCTGATTTGGGATCCATTTTTTTGGGCTATAAGTTACTTCTTTAATATGTCATGGTTGGTTTTTAATTGGAAAACCGTGGAAGGAACTTTGAGAGCTGGTGACAATTTAGTTTAATTTCTCTCGTAATACCACATTGTAATAGATGGCAGGTGTCTTTTTAAAAGTGGTATATTAAAAAAAACCAACATATGAATGTATTGCCAAAATTCAACAATTCTGCTTTTGGTCTTCAGTTTTTCAGGTAATTCCTTGCCTCAACAGCATTTTATGAGTTACCATTATGGTGCTCAAGATTGGTGTTAACCTTACTGCTTATAACTTTCTATGTTTACAAACATGTTGAAAGCAGAAACATTTCTACCAATTAATTTCAGTGTACTGCAGAAATATGGAATATAACACTTGATTTATGTCAGCTGGTGTGTTGAGTTGGTTTTATCGCTGATTCAGTTTAACTTGTTTAGACTTTTATTGGAACATTTTTTTTGGCACACTTTGCTAGCATTTAATGATTAAAAGAAATTTAAGTATTAATCTTAATAATTTAGTAGACAGGTTGAATTATTTGTTCATTTCTTTTAATTCATGTTGTCTTAGCAGGTAAACAGCAGTTATTTCTTAATGAGGGTTACTGTGTGATTGCAGGAGAGAAAATTACTTCCCTCAGTCTGATGGAAAAGCAAGTACATTCTCATACCGTCAGAAATCTTCAGCACCCACTCTCTCTCTCTCCTCTCTCTCTTCTCTCTCTCTTTTTTTGTAGTTGCTAAATTGCACAATGAAGCCTTTTTTATATGAAGAATAAGCTACATACTGCATTGCCTAACATCATTTTATTGATCTATGTTTATTTACCACAGAGAAATTAACAAGGAATTAAAAATGAGCATCAGTATATATTTTAGTTTCCGTTTCTATAGAAGATTGCAATGTACTGCAGGTGACTGAAATGCTTTTTAAGCACTTATTCCAGCTATTTAAGTTATAATGGTTAGTCATGATTGGCCAAATAAATAATATTATTGTTAAAATTAACCTTATACAAATATTCTAGATGTTTTGAAGTCAAAAACTTACTTTTGAAATGTTGTAATTAGAAGATCCTGATTTAAAGCATTTTTCAATCTCTAACAGAAATTGGAAAGCCATAATAGTGTTTTAGATTTACTTGGAAGCAATCTGAGAGTGTTTACATAAAGCCAAACAAAAAAAACAAAACAAAAAAAGTCTGTGATTCCATTTTTATTTTGAATTGTGAAAAAATATGTGGAAAATTCCACTTATTGTACTGGGCTTGAGACCCATTCTTAAAGACAGCACTAACTTCTGCAACTGAACTATGTTTTCCATCATTGTTTATGCTTCTTAACCTTTGTTGAGTGGTCTAATAAATGTAATTTCCAGAATGCTATAATCAATGAGGTATCAGGACTCCATCCAAGAGGTTTCTCTAGTGTTATACTTTTGCACAACCCGTGTGTGTGTTTGAACCCAGGAATAGCATTGGAAGGAGTTTGTTTAGATCTAAAAAGATAAATACAGACTGTAGAATTCAATATGAAAGTCTACTCACACTCATATATTCTGCTCATTTATTGTAACAGCAGAAAGCTGGTGTTATAATTCTCATTCTTCCCATACTTTAGTTATAATATGCATGGCTTAGTAGAAGATACTTTCATACCTAGGGAAAAAATCCATAATATGGTTTCTTTGTTTATAATGATAGAAGTTATGATTCCAATATACTAGAGACTAGCAGCTTTCGCTTCTATATTCAGTCATTCACTATCGGTTTACAGTAAACCAACAAACAAATCAGTGAACAACGGGTTGCTATGACAAAGTCATTGCCATAACTAAGAGAAACAAGAAAACCTTTCCTCAAATTAGACTATTTTACAGTGAAATACCATGTTTCAGTAATAAAATCAATGTTTAAAAGCCTTTTGCTTTTACATGCTCGAATTCCAAAATTGAAGTTAAAGATCCACTTATGTTTAAAGTCGCTACAAAATAACTGTTCAGAATTGCATCTTGTAGTGAAAAATATCTAAGAACTGTAGAGATCTGGATTCAGTTTCAGTACATTGGTAGTTACCCTACCATTACATCTCCTTTGCATGTGTTGAAAACATGTTCCTTTGCTGCTTCAGTTGCCTTTCTGTAAATTGAGACAAATTTTCCCCTTTTTGTTTTTTTAATAATAGATTTTAAGGTGTAAGCTTTAAGAGTAGCATTCTTTGACTTCAAGTTTGTGACATCTTGCACGTCTGGGATTTTTATATTTGTATGAAGAAAGGAAGCACATCTACAGTTATCAAAACATGTTCAAAACATTTTAGAGTAAAAAAATATGTTTGTGTATCTAAAACCAATGGGATGAGCTAAGCAGCTGCACATGTTGTCAGAACAATCATAAAACAGAGATCATAGGTGCAGTTTTATACCTTTTTGTGTTTAAAACTATCATAAGAATATCCACAACAGTCCTGCGTCAGAGTGTTTATGATGTGTGGTTCTGTTCCTTGTGGTGTTCTCTGTATAAAGTTCCTCAGCTCACAGTCAGTTTGAATAAGACACTTAGGCTTATGGAGGTATGTTTAAAACATTATGGACTTTTTTGTCAGTCTACATCTTTCCTCTCCCAGGAACAATGAGAAGCTGCCAGCTTCTCATCTTCACTGATACGTAAGACAGGAGAGAAAATTTGTTGAAGTATTTGTCAGTCTACAGTCTTGTATTTGATAACAGTAAAACCTATTTGAAGGCAAATTAATATTCATCTTTCTTTATGCTGTCCATGGCACTATAGCCTATCCAGCAATAAAAGCTAGAAACCCTCTGGGCCAACTTCAGTAATTCTTCTCCGTTTTCTGCGTTATGTTTTCTGTATGGCTGGAATTCCATTTCTTTACCAATCTAAATGTGACTGAAATGTGTGAAAGATAGGTATGTTTGTCTAAGAAGCCTTTTAGATTTCAAAATTCTAAAATTTCCAGCTCTCAACAGCTGGGTTATAAATAATTTTTTTCTGTTGTAAAAATGACAGTTCCTAAATGTTATGTGACTTTACTCTTGTAAAGTGACACAAATTCATGCAGTGAAAATAAATCAAGAAAATTATTTTCACTCAAAATAAAACTATAAAATGGGAAAATTAGTATTGACAAATTCCAAGGAGAAGTGTGACTTTGCATTGATGTCAAGTCTACCTCCAGAAAAATTCTATCGTGTCTACAATATTACTTGTGGACTTCTGAAATGCAGCACCTTCATATCAAAAGGAGTTTCCTCTCCGTAATTATGTGTTTTGTGAATGTTTAAGTGAGAAATATTAATAATAAAAAGCCCTGCACCAGTTATTAGCTATTGTACTTTTGTGTAACACCACTTAAACCAATCAGAATTGTACAAGAAGGCATCACGGCCCATGAGACAGATTACAGGTTCCTTTCCTATTGAACTCTGACTTCAACACATGTAGGACTTGGTTTGAGATGTTGACATTATGCTAAAAATACCATCCTGGTTGACATTCCTTTACTTCTCAGCAAGAAAAAAATATTTGAGTCTTCATGCAAGGTAAACTCTTATATAATTTCCAGAGTACTGATGCCTCCAAGTTAAGATAAAGGAAAAATAGTTTGGCAGAGAACTGACCAGCTATGGATTAGCACGGCATATTAAATAGACCAACCAACTAAACATAAAGGCAAGTTAAAATTAGGACATATGTAAAAACTGTATATGTTAGGTCAATCACAACCTTAAACACTCTCTTCACGAGGTCATAGATTTCTGCCAGGAATGTGGTCCAGCACAGCCTTCCCACAGGGTCACAGCCTTCACAGCCTTTCCAACAATTGTGCAAGTATTCCAGGAGACCTTTTTGATGGATATTCCAGGTATTTCAGGAGACCTTTTGATGAATAGTGTGAATTATACAGCATTAAGTCAAGATAACTGATATGCTCCCATTGCAGAAGTTGTTTTAGCTTTTTAGTTGCTTCCTTCTTGAAAACTGGATGAGGATGAAGAGTTGGCAGGAAAGTGAACAAGTACTCATAGGGCTTACTTCAAGCTTCTAAGATGGGTGCTCTGAATCTTCCCTGGGAGCATGTGTTTCTTAGACACAACTTAAAAAAAATCAGGTCATAAACTTTATACTCTCAATGATATCCTAAGGTGACTACGTAATGAATAACTCCTATCCACCTTAGTCTTTGTGTTCTCTCTCAAATAAAAATATTAATCGTTTTCCTCCTCTCATAATCTTCTCTCTAACTAGTATATGAAAAAGGAGGAGTATCAATTCAAAATGTAAACCTCACCCATGACAGTTTTTAACCCATGATACCGATCTTGTATAGCGAAAATTAAGTTAATTTGGTTGTGGTTTTATAGCACATAGAGTCCCTAATTTTATACTTAAAAGAAGATAGATTTCTAACTAATTAACTGGTGTTTATTTGCTTTGCAATGGCTTAGCAATAGATACTTACTTTCTCCTTTTAAGGTTAAAAAATATATTCAGAGGTGCTGCTACTGAAACTGTAAGTCATTTTCATAATATCACACTGACATAGAAGCATATGTTATTAAGATCACAGAATGGATTTTGTTGTTTAGAAATAACTTCTGTTGCCAAAGAGGGAAGAAGTTGGAAGAGGGAAATGAAACTGTTATTGCTTTGTGGCTTATTGCATGGTATCTCTTCCTAGCACAATAGCAGTTCATAAAGAATGAGATGAAGAACTGTAGAGAGATGGTTTGTTTTCTAGCTTCCCTGAGCTTTATAATTTATATAAATTGATTTATCCTTTCTTGGCTAAATCATAAAAATGGAGTGAAATGTACCTCACATGAACATTATTTTCTCATTCTGCCCCCAACAGGAAGAACTTTATCTCATTCCCAAAAGCTGCCAGTCCAAATTGTCCTCAGAAATTGCATTGTTAGAAGTTGAGATCCCTTCCTGAATACTGCTTCAAGACAGCTAAGCACGTCACAAATATGTCTCTCTGACTTGAAAACCAAGGTTTGCCATTCATCTGTTTTCAATAACAATGCCAAAATATTGATGCCAACACAAGAGACCCTTGAGGGAAGTAGGTATACAGCTAATAGAAGGAGCTGAGCTTTACTGTACCACCCTGCTGCCAACTTCTTCTCTTTGCTCTCTGTTCCATCTCCCACCTCATTCTCTTCACACTGAGTAGGAGGTACTTGGGCAATCATCTGGAAGCATATTTCCCTCATGATTCCTCTGAGTCTAAATGATGAGGATAGCCACTCTCAGGGGTACAGTTTCTCCAACTTTTTGATAATATAATCAGCAGTTTTGTTGCACTTTGTGTCCTACCTGCAAAAGGATGAGATTGCCTTGTGAAAACATAGGTAAGACTGCAAAGCACCCAGATGCTATGGGGGATGCAACTTGTCCACGTAGTGTTGAAGGAAACATGTTGGTGGAGGGGAAGCCTCAGAACCGCACTTACAAAAAGGAGAAGCTGCAATAGAGGACACTGCTTCCTCTGCAGCATTCTCCCTTATTAAAAAAAATTCTGAGATACAAGCAGGTTTTTCCCATTTGTTTTCATTAGGGACAGTATCATAATTGTTCTTTACATATTGATTACTTCTTTCTTTTACATTTTCCTTCTCTCTCCACATAGCTTTTCTGCTTGGTATTCGTGTTTCCCTTCCTTTCTTCTGTTTTCCCAGCTTTTATTTTTTTTTTTATCAATTCTGTTTTAACTTCAGTGGAAATTAACACAGTAGGAAGTAAATTCTCTGAGACACTCACCATCCTTTCTACTTGTGTAAAAAGCCTAGCACTTATTGTGTTTTATGCAACTTAGTAAGATTGATTTACTGGAAATGACAGTGAAGAGTAGGGTGAATTGTATTAAGGAAGCAATGGCAATTTCCCCCCACTATTACTGCATTGCATGGCAAAAATAAAATGATGCAGTTACACAGCTCTTCTTTCCCCCATTACCTTCACTTGCTGCACCCAGAAAAAATGGAAGGGACATTGCAAAGAGTATTGTGAATTGTTATTATACCTATTTTTGCCACAAGACTACCTACAGATATGAAATACTAGTGCATATTTAGAAATGCAATGGATTCATATTCAATGAATTCTAAATGTTTTTTTTAAATACGACTCCCTCCTCTGCTCCAAATACTTTCATGGAAGAATAAAAATACATCATATTTAGGTAACAATATTTAGCTGAGGAATTGTGGATGAGCAGTATCAAAAAGACTTCTTAAGCTACCCAATATCAGTCATCAAGCTTACACCAAAAGAGCAAAACAGAATATGAGTATTTGAAATATTCACTCCAAGTGTAATTAACATGGATCCATGCTCTGCTGTAACAGATCATGAAGATTCCTGTTCTTCAAGGCTAATCCAATAATAGCCTCTTCCTCTGAGATAAAATTTCTTAGTAGTAATGTTGGTGTCATTCTAAAAAAGTTGAACTTCTGGAACCTTAAACCAGTGTTTTGAAATATTCATACATATCCTGACAAAATCAATAGATATTTTTCTATTTATTTCAATGATGTGGGACCCTGGGCTCTTGTTTTCTGATGAAGCAGATCTTCATATGCTAAAAAAAGCCTGAGAATTTAATGGGCTTGTAACTGACTTTGTAAGACTAATACATTCAACAGTTGTTTTAATACACTATATTCTGCATTGTCTTAATCTGGATTGATTTCTTAACGTTGAATACAATGTACATCTATTTTTAAACATGCTAAATAGCATCATATAGTGTTAGGGATAACTTGAAAGTGTGTATTGTTGCTGAAATTAAGCCATCTCAGTAATATGCCTCTGTTGTTTTAACACTCCACATGATCACACATTGTTTCTATTTCTGACTTATTTTTCATAGTCCTCCTTCAACATCTTTAAAAAATTTATGTGTATGATATCTTTTGGGCATATACTGTTACAATTAGTTACAATGAAAGCTGTGTAAGCAGTCTCCTGTATAACTGCCCCAATGGCTAGCAGTCTAAGCCACCCATTGTGATAGACCAAAAATCGTAGGCCCATTCATACTTGCTGTCATCTTCCAGTCAATATAATTTAAGCAGTACACAGCACACAGCAAACCTTGGTGACAAGAACTGATGCATATTTTGTCCACTTAATTTTGAAACAGTAAATAGAGAAAGATGTTATAGTGTAATTTATGGAGAGTTCCACAGCTTCAGAAAACTTGGTAGAGCCATGTATAGGGAAGAATTATTTAGACTAAAAGACTAAGTATTTAGTGACTTTGGCCTCTAAGAAGACAGGAAGTCAGAACCTTCAGCAGGCTTAATAAAGGCTTCTCTTTATTGCTGTTCTCTGATGTCTTATAAAAATTGAGGGACTTTGCAGATGCAATGCAACAAATGTCTCTCCTCCTACTCTACGTAGGTTGCTCATAAGAAAATGAGGTTATGTTTCTATTTCTAGAAGCCTGTTTGTTTCCTTTTTTGAGACATGACATTGCCAAGGATCTTTTGCTATCTGTCTGTATCATAGTTGAGGATGATGGATGATACATGGTTTTCATAAAATGTTCTTTAAAAACCTTAATGATGGATATTTTTATTGGTTTTATGTGGCAAAGTTTTGGCAGTAAGAGGGATGCAGTAGTGGCTTCTGTGAGAAGAGAGAACTGCCCCTATGTCAGACAAAGCCAATTCCAGACATTTCCAAAACAGACCTGCTGTTGGCAAAAGCTGAGTGCATCACCAAAGCTGGTGGAGCCTCTACATTAACATATTTAAGAAAGGGTAAAAAACCCCTATGTAGCAGTTGTGAGAGAGAGAGGAGTGATAAAAATGTGAGATAAACAGCTCTGCAGACACCAAGGTCGGCGAAGAAGAGAGGGGATGAGGTTCTCCATGTGCCAGAGCAGAGATTCCCCTGCCACCGATGGAGAAGACCATGGTGATGCAGGCTGTCCCCCTGCAGCCCATGCATGACCCCACACCGCATGAGGAGAATGTGCCCTGAAGGAAGCTGCAGACTGTGGAGAGTCCATACTGGAGCAGACCCCAGACATTAACTGCAGCCCATGGAGAGATACCCTTGCAGAAGCAGGTTTTCTGTCAGGAGTCATTACATGTAGGGGACCCATGCTGGAGCCTGTGAAGGAAAGGGGAGTGACAGAAAGACAATTTTAGTCTTGATTTTGTTTCTCATGATCCTCCTCTATTTTTAATTTGCAAGAAATTAGAATACTCTTTCCCAAGTTGAGTCTGTTTTACCCATGATGGTAACTGATGAGTCTTTGTCTTTCTCTCAATTCACAAGTTTTTTCATCTTTTTATCTCCCCTTGTCCTGCTCAGGAGTGGGAGTGACAGTTTAGCTTAGTGAATACCTGGCAGCCAGTAGGTTAACCCACCACAATATTCCATAATCTTTCTTGTCAACCCAGTTTAAGATTATGGTGCTGTTTACCTGTACCATTTTAATTTGCACTCTATGCATAGGTATGATTATGCCTCATTGCTTCATTCAGTGAATTGATTCAACATTTCTTTCATCTTACTTATTCACTGTGCTGTCCTAAGTGTTTGTTTATCATGACTAAAATATAACATAATTAATCTCTTCCTTAGTAATTTTAATATAACTCAAATAGTAGAGTGAATCACAAACATTATTGGTGATGATTATGAGACTGGCTGAATCATCCCCATTTTTCAGAGGAGACAGCAAGGTACAAAGGATGTCAGCCTGTGAAAGTGTTATCTAATTTCAGTGTAATCAATTTATTCATCAAATATCTTATTTTGATGTCAACAGTACTGAATCCTCTCAGAAAGTATGATATTCTTATTGTATCCTGACAGTTGCAGAATATTCTGATATTGAGGAAATATCCATCTAATTCCAGTTTTCTAGCATTCATACTGTAGGTTGATTTGAATTAAAAATACTTATATGCCTTAATTTTCATCATTTCTAGTAGTTCTATGAGTATTTTCCATAGGTTTCTAATCCTCCTTGATGATATAGGCTAAGATTATAGCTTTTAATATTTCTTGTAACAGTGACTTCTATGGAATGACTATGAATTAAATGAAAAAGTAATTCCTCTTTCAAAACTTATACTGTAATGAAAAGGTAAAAAGCACATGATAGAGCTATATTTTTTTTTCCAGCAACACACCAACTTCTAAGTTATATGCAGATGTATTTATTTAACAAGTCATAAGTAAATTTCAAAAAAAGTTTACATTATTTTGTGAGGCTTATCACTTCTGAGGGAAAATAGAACTGGAATGAAGTAACATATTTAGTTCCAAGGTCTGTTAATATTACTATTATTGCCTATGTATTTATCTACATAATTAGTAGAACCACATGTCTGACTCGGACATCTCCAGAATTACTTTGGAGACAGCTATTGTACTTGCTTTAATTTAACCAATATTATTTACATTGGAACAGTGTCAAAATTACTTTTCTTCCTAAAATTTCAATCTTATAAGTCTTTTCAGTCACATACAATCTTTTTGATATTCATTTTGGGCAATCACTACAGCATTTAATTTATTTTATTCTTCAGTTCTAAATCCATGCCAAATTGCTTATTAGACTGCAACCATTAAAATTACTTGTGCAAATGTGTCAGTTTTAATACTGTGTCAGATCCCATCATTCATTCTTGCTCCAGGATGTGTGCAAATCCTTTTATTTACATAAGACAATATGTTGAGAAATGTTTCCATAATGTTTCGGCATTCTGCAAGTCAAATTTTACTGAGGATAATTGTTGTGCCTTTTGGTACCTATATAGCTGTTTCCATAAGCTTTCTAATTGCCTTATTGATTCTCCTGAGCATACCTTGAATTTCACTCATTTTATTCAAGTATCAGCAGGAAAAAACCTGTTTTGTATACAGACTAAGGTTTTTGTTCAATCTTCTTGGAACAACAATTTTATTGATGTATAGGTAGCACTTTGCAAATTAAGACTATAGTGTTTATAGATGGCTTTCTTTTCTTTGTCTGCCATGCTGTCTTTCAGGAAGAGGTTCAGAAAATTTTGAGATTTCAAGAGTACATTCTAATTATCACAAACCTCTCTATCAGTATGAAAAAGAACTCCACACAGCATGGAAATAATAAGTTGTTACTCTAATGGTCCAAACCCATGCTATGGAACTCAAATTTCTTAGTTCTTAGGTAGTTTGGGACATCTCTGTCTGAAAGTTTGCTAGTACTAGTTGGGATGGTCCTGAAACTGTATTTTCTTTGAGTGAGGTTTTCACAAAGTCTTCACATTGTGATTATTTTCCTTGTACTGCATCAATGTCACCAAATTCATTGGGAGGAGATTTGGGTATCAAGAAGTTGGGAAGAAAACTTTCCTTCCTTCCTTCCTTCCTCCCTTCCTCCCTCCCTTCCTCCCTTCCTCCCTTCCTCCCTTCCTTCCTCTCTTCCTTCCTCCCTTCCTTCCTCCCTTTCTTCCTTACTTTCCTCTCTTCCTGTCTTTTTCTTTCATTACACAAACTTATTTTTTGAACATACATAATAAAATGCTGTTCTGCAGGATCCATCATTTAGCAACATCAGAGAAGTTAAATACAAAACAAAGAAAATCCTGCTATAGTTACAAAATAGCAAACATCAAAAGGTAAAAATAGGTTTAGATTTATTTTGTGTTTTAGTGGGCATTTTAGTCTGAAGACAGAAGCCAGTGCTTTTGTCAGTGCACTTGGCAAAGACAAGTGTGTGCTCCTTTAATTCAGAATGGCTAACTATTCTCAAAGAGCAGCACAGAATTTGAGTGCAGAGACAGAACTGAAGATAAATATACGCAGGGGATCCCAAACTGAGCAATGCTTTCATAAGTCATAAAAGCAATTTTAAAATCAATTTGGCATGTGATCAAATTCCACTTTAGGTTTTAAAAGATGGAATGGAAATGCCGAGACCGCTTGGTGAGTTAAAAACCTGGTAACAACAGCTCTGCAGTTTGAATCCTATACTACTTTTTTCTTCAGAACACACAAAAATAAGTCATATGGCTCTGACATACAGACTGTGCACTGCAGTGCTTTGGTTGAGCTTGCCAAATAATTTGTGATGATTACCTTTCAGAAAGTAATTCAGAACATTCAAAACCACCTCTCTGGTGATTTTGTTTTTGTCTGTTTGTTTGCTTTGTATTTTGTATATGAATTGATTGATTACGGTTTCAGTTATTTAGATGTGGGTTTCAGCCTGCCATGAATAATGGGTGAATACATACAATTATTGCCATAGGAGCTTCCCTAGTAAGAGAAGTGTGACTGCGTAGCCCAGCTGTGCGTGCTAGTCCTGGTTTTTGTTGTTTAAATTCCTCACATCCTATCCTTGCTTAAGTGCCACATGTAATGAGTTCTATCAAAATTCATTCTGCATATTCTCGATCCTTTATATAAAAGGAGGAATCACCATTGGTCACTAATGGTTACTCCATCAATATCCACTGGAGTTGTAACCTCAGTGGGTCACTAATGTTTTGCTGTATGTTTCTCTGTGCAGTTTCCATGTACATAGGACAAATATCAGGGGGAGCTGAGGCTCTGTTTAGGAGTAAAAACATAGTGAAGATGGTGAGCAAAACACAGGCAGAGCCAGAGCAAAGGAGAGCAAGACCTGCTGTGTCAGGAGGCAGGAATAACTGTAGTGCTTTTAAGAGTTGATTCCCTACAGTTCTGAGTCTCAAGTTTGTGGAGTTTGGAGACTAAAGTCCTATTACACATATCTCCAAACTTATGCTTTGAATCAAGGATACTAGTTCAGATCCAGCCTCTTCTTACAGACATTTATTCTGAATTCTTTGGCTTACAGAGCAACAGTTTAAAGGGGACCATAGAAGAATTTCAGTGAATCGTTATTTAATCCAAAGGGAAAGATCCTCCTTTGTCCTTGCTTCCACATGGAAAGGTAGTTAGTTTTAATGTATGGAGTGGGAGCTTCTCAGTAAAAATTAAATATTTTTCTTGCATAGGTACACAAATTAGCTCAGCCTCAGAGACAATAAAGATTTATTTTCAATAAAACTATGTTATATTTCACCCCTGATGATTTGGTCCCTATTGCACGCATGTATAAATATTTCAAAACAACAAAGAAGAAAGCTGACAAGCATGAATATTGCTGAAAGTTACTGCACAGCAGTATTTTTCCTTCTACTCAATTAATAATGTATTTCTTTAACATTGTTTGAAAAAAAAAAGAATAATTTTTTTATCCATATGTTCAGTATTAACAAAATTTCATTCTGGAACTGAACTTTATTTCTTATATTTGGCACAAAGGAAAAAGAAATTATACATATATACCTTAAACAAGTATGTTCTCTTGGAATAAAATCAATATGTTTACAGGCATTCCAGTTTCAGTGAACACTGTTAACATCATTAGAATAATACAATTTGTGGCTAAATCAAGATATTCCAAGACTAATACAATCTGAATATCCTTAACAGTGCTTATTTCTTGTATTTACTGTAATGGTATGTGAATGAGTTCATGTGCCATGGAAAAGAATATTTTTTCTGTATACTTGCAAGATAATAATTCATTATTATTGACCGATGTTTGTATCATTACAGTAGTATGACAAAATGTTAGATCAATTAGTATGTTTCCAGCTGGCAAATATGTAAAATGTCACTACTCATTTGACTTTGTTGTTATTACTGCGTCCAGAGACTAAAGGGCACTTTTTTAAAAAAAAGTGTCTAAATGCATGTTTCATTAGATGTTAAATACTTTGGGAAATATCTTCGAGTTCCTAAGGCTGTTTCTCTGTTTATAAGAATATGCTAAGGAGTGTTCTATGATCATGACACCAGGTGGCACATCAAGTTGTGCCGGAGGAGTGCAACTTCCTAATATCCAATAACATTGGATATTATCAAGGGTTATCAGACATTGGAACAGGCTGCCCAAGGAAGTGGTTGAGCCACCATCCCTGGAGGTATTTAAAAGAGCAGATGTGGTACTTAGGGACATGGTTTAGTGGTACACTTACAGTGTTAGCTTAACAGTTGGACTCAATGACCTTAAAGGGCTTTTCCAACCTAAATGATTCTATGGTTCTGTCAAATTTTTTGTCCATATGCCTATGGTTCTTATTTTTTCTTTTAAATGGAGTGGCTACACCTAAACCTGACCTTTGGGAATGTGCTATTCCTGGCATACACTATAACCTGAGCTTTGTCTGCTCCCACTCGTGTTTTATGTACTATATGGATATGATCTATATGATGATATCTGAAAATACTAATGAATATATAGATGATATCTGAAATGCTAATAAAGATGTAAACCGATAAATCTTAATTCCACAGATATTGCATTTAAAAATTGTATAAAAAATAACACTTTTCAGGATTCTAACTGGCAAAAAACAAAGCTCTTTTGATCAGCCCGATGACCCAGAATTGAACTTGGAATAACCATGAAAATGCTGGAGAAAGTATAGGTTCAAATTAAGTGTCTGTACCTTTCCATCAAAAATATATTGCTATTGACCTGGTGATCCCAGTCTCTCTCCAACTGCTGGAGATCTTCATGGAAGATGAAGGTTGGCTATGCATATCCTTGTGGAGTGTACGAGTTGCATTCATTGTTCTCTTTAGCAGAAGAGGAAAACAATTACTTCATCTCTTTCTGCAGTACCTGCTACTATGCTCACTGACTAATGGTTATAATCTCAGAATTCTATTTATATTTGAAATCGCTTTTCCTTTTGCCAAGTTTGGTTGAATCTGGCCAATAAATTAAACAAGGAGCAGGGATAGGGTGATAAATCAATATATGAATAAACCATGCAAATGTTTCACCTTCATTTCCTTAGGAAACCAGAGTAAAAGAATGTCTGCAGATATTTGTTTAAGGGTCATACTAAACAATAGTTTTAGTAGGAGGATGAGCATTAGTTCATGTTAAGNTTTTAGTAGGAAGATGAGCATTAGTTCATGTTAAGAGAGTACTTGTGTCTGTAGAACAAACCACATGACAAGGGCCATTAAATTTCTTTCCATGAGAGGTTATTCTGACCTAGTGTCACCCAGGGGACACATGAAACAGGTACAGAAAAAGCCCAGTGCGGGAAAAAATGACAAGGCATGTGGGAAGATCACAAAGGCTCCCACCTGAACTTACACTGAATTTACTAATGTCTGCTTTGGTATAGTAGAACAACAGGATTAAATGTTCAAAGCTTGAATTTTCAGAGAGGAATCACTAGCGGTTACTACTAGCTTCAGATGAAATTGTGTATTAGGGAAATCAGGTTCTATGAACATCTTTCACTCTTTTTATTTGTTAGAATGACAAATTATCTTTTTCAAAATAAATTCCATGCAAATAGATCCCAAAATCTTTTCCAAACTTGACCAGATATTCTACATATGCAATATATTTAATAATTCTCACAGCTTCAAAGATGTGTACAGAAGTTAAATCAAAACATTCATTTTAGACTGGAAAATATTTTTGGGTCATCTTAATAGAGTGAAGGATTTCAGACAGTTTGACTGAAGTTCAGCACTATCCTGTATGTATTGGTACATAAATTTAACTCCTCATTGAACAAATGAGTTCTAAAAGGAGATAGAGCTGTCTTTCCATTTCAGTCAAANTCCATTTCAGTCAAAGAGATCAGACAATTAGAGAGGATAAAGTGACTTGTTTAAAAGCCTAGCTTCATGCACACCTGGCTAAAAACTCTATTTGGTGTGTCTTGTCCAGGGACACAGACAGGGTCTGAGCAGTACATCTGTGGCTAATAGTGTCCCTCTGCATAGATATGAAATGATAGGAAAGACCACAAAAAGTCTAGCTCCTGGTGGCATACAATTATTGTTGATAAACTGTGAC
>VXAK01004757.1:0-30695 GCA_013399435.1 Arenaria interpres
CCTTTCTAGAAATGCAGGTCATGTTCTTTGGAAAGAACAAAGCGAGAAGGAAAGATTTCACTGTAAATCTCACGTTAATGCTTCACCTCCTGAAGATTTTCTTTTTGGTGATGGGAGGACTTTTTGGCAGGGGTTCGCCCCCAGAGGGAGAGTCCCAGTGTAGCGTTTGCACGGGCGACAAGCCAAGCCAACGTCTCTACCTGTGCGGCTGCGAGATGCTACAACTTGGTGTCATTGCTAAATTACCTGCATCATCAGAGCTCATTCCTTTTTTTTTTTTTTTTTGTTTCCTCGTGAGGAAAAAAGGGTTCTAATTATTTCCAATTAAAAAGGAATTTTAGAAAAAAAAAAAAAAAAGTGTTTTCGGCAACCATTTATTAAATCTTACATAACGGTGTAGAAGAAAAGTCTTTATATAAAGTGCTTTCTAAACTAATCCCCTGCAGAAAGCTCTTTCACATCTGCTGGCTGCTAAGAATACTTCTGAGACTTTCATCAGTCTAATTCTGTCTGGATTTGACAGGATTATATGAAGGCAAGAATAAACAGCTAGACAATTAGCTTTTCTTCAACCTTTCAAAACTTCAGGACAGTGAAAGTAGGAGTAGGAAAGTTGTGAAGAAATTAAATTACTCTATAAACGATGTTTTTTGTTATGAAATGAAATTGATATGATTCTAGAAAGTGATTTAAAGAAAATATTCCTTCCTGTGAAAATTAAACGTTCACGAATGGCAATAGAACGAGGACATGCTCATGCTAAACCACTCTTTGCCCAAGTCAAACAGACTTAGCCCTCTCCTTGGTGCTTCCAAAGAGATACTTAATTTCTTTATATGCTTGCTGCTACCATCACCTCTGACTGCTCTTTTGAGAGAAATCCTTTTTTCTCTTCTATTTTTCATGGCGCATGTAATGCTTTAGTTTATACAGGAGAGAACTCTTCACTGAGAATCTCAGAATTTGGCCTGTAAGTGACAGAATTATAGAAGATTCATTGTAGAAGAGAAGAGTTCTTTGCAGATGAATGTATTTGTATTACTCATGTTCCATATATTTTTCTTTGAAGCTGCTTCTCCATATGTGGTCATAATTAGAAAAAGGCAAGGAGGAGGTGCCAGCCGTGTGTGATGGATTATCAGTCTTACTGAACAGCAACCTGGTAAAACATCTACTTACAGAATAAGAAGGTGGTAAATTTGGCTGATGTATGTTTAGAAACATGGTTGGCTGAGGATGTCTATTGAAATGCCTCAAAGCTCTACGTTTTGAAGAAAGGTGAGTGAAAATACATGACAAATAGTTAAGTGCACTTTTTTTTGTCATATGAAGACCCATTTTTGCAGAACGTGCTGCTTCATACAAGTGGAAAATGCGCTCTAAGATCACGCTATGAATGATACGTAATGCTTCTGTCTAAAAGCCCGCAAGACACCACGTAAATGCAATATAAAGATGAAGTATGTTAACAAAATCATTACAAAAAGTTTACACCTTTAAGAGTACATTTTAAAAAGCATTTAAACTGGTTGTCAAATTATGCTTTCTTTCCATGAAGTTTTAGGAACGTTAACACGGTAACATTTAAAATACTTTTCTGAAAAGTAGAAAAATGTTATTTCGATTTGTTTTTCATTCTGCACGATCCGTCACACGCAGAACTCGTATGCTGTGCGTGCTGCACCAGCCAGCTTCGCAGCATGACATAGTATGTTCGCTTTCACTTAACTTGGTTTTACATGGCTTTATTTTTGGTCACTTTAAAACACTGGGCCAAACCCCAGGACTGTGAATCCCGGTGTAGCCGCGCTGAGGCTGTGGGAGCAGTGTCGGGAAGCGGCTGTTGAAAAGCTGGCTGCAGCTACTCCCCAGGGGAAAAGACTTTCCTGAACCACTTCATTAAATACTCACTGGCTTTGGACTAATCCAAAATTCTGTTATGCATGTTTCCTCTTATGAACTCAATTATTCACAGTTCAAAGCCCAGTCACCGTGGACAATGAGTTACAGAGACTGGAGGCCCGAATCGCCTGAATGCACTGCCTTTCTTTTTCAAAAGAGTACCTGGTTGTACGATGCCAGCAAAAGGGCATGTCCTTACCCGAGTGAGCACCCAAACGCTGCGCGGCGTAAAACAGGATACCGTCTGGAGCCAGAGGCTGAAACTGTAGTTTGATGTGGGTCTTATGCCGGATGTAAAAGGGTGCAAATGACATCCATGACGACTCATTACTTCTGAAAGATGGATCACTAATGGAAATATCTGAAAAATACAAGAGGAAATGGCTTCTGAAAGATATTTTGAGAGGACTGCATTATTATGGCACCAGTTGTCTACAGTTATTCTGTATAGTTTGTGATGAGGGGTCTGGAGCATCTCCCTTATAAGGAAAAGCTGAGGGACTTGGGACTTTTTAGTCTGGAGAAGAGAAGGCTGAGGGGGGATCTGATCAATGCTTATAAGTACTTAAAGGGAGGGTGTCAAGAGGACGGGGCCCGTCTTTTTTCAGTGGTGCCCAGGGACAGGACAAGAGGAAATGGGCACAAACTTGAATATAAGAAGTTCCACCTAAACGTGAGGAGGAACTTCTTTCCTGTGAGGGTGGCAGAGCCCTGGGAGAGGCTGCCCAGGGAGGTGGTGGAGTCTCCTTCTCTGGAGACATTCAAACCCCACCTGGACACGTTCCTGTGGGACCTGCTCTGGGTGGACCTGCTCTGGCAGGGGGTTGGACAAGATGATCTCCAGAGGTCCCTTCCGACCCCGTGTCATTCTGTGATTCTGACATTGCTGTACAAAAAACACTTCCGATTCTTCTCTTTCCAAAAGAATAAAAATAACCTAAATACAGAATAAAACTTAGATAATAGCAAATCAATGCCATTTTGTCTTCTGTGTGCCTTTTTTTCATGAGCAATCCAGCCTGTAGTTGTAATGCAAAAATAAATGTGATCTTGTTAGTATTCATTTTCAAATAAATTGTACTAAGTGCTAGGACAGAGTCTTCATGGTTGGAAGGGACCCTTGAGATCAGCAAGTCCAACCACAAAAAAGAAAACCCCAAAAAACCAGCCAAAAAACCCCAAACCACAAACAGACACAAATCAACAATCTCAGGCACTTACTAAATGTAAGTGTAAATTTTGTATTGTTTAAAAATTCAAACGCAAAATACTTTTGCAGGAGTCAGCATAAACATCTATTTCTTCACCATACAGATGAAAGCCTTTGCGGAGGATTTTTAATGAACTGCTTTGTGTGTCATAAGAATGTACATTTTAAGTGTAAGGAGTTCATTAATTGCTGCTGAAATTTGTTCTTAGGAGAATCCTACCGAGATGCTTGAGAATTCAAACTGTCCTATCTTATGCTGGAACGGAGCGCTTTTCACACAATTACAGTGAAGATACAGTGCACATTTTTGAGCTATACACAACTTCATCATCCCGTTTTACGACTTCTCTCAGCACTGACTGTTCGCACACCCTTCAGAAATCGGGCTGGTTAAAACTCCTGCAGCCAACCAACAATTGATCGCGCTTTTCTATGCTGTTGGTGTCACTTTAAACTGTTCCCAGCTTTCCCCGCTATAACGACATCGCATATTCGAGACATAATTATATTAGTTACCAGCTAATTCGTTATCATTTGATTGATAGTTTGCTGCATTTGTGGGTTCACTGGAATAAGCCAAGCTATTTAGATATGCAGCGTACATTTATACTGGTTTCTGATAAGCCCTTTTTACCCCTTAATTAACAGCAGCACTAAATGCCAGAAGTGTAAGCGCCGCTCCCCTCCCTTTTCACGGTTTTCCTGCTGCAGCTCTGCTGTTTCTGGCAGAAGAGACCAGCATCTGCCTGCATTTTGGTGCTCCCGGTTTCACAGTTTTATAGTAACTTGCTTTCAGTCAAGCGTGGGTTCAAGATGTCCTGGCGGGGCATTCCTGGGCAGCCTTACGCTGGCTTTCCGCACTCGGGTTTTCCACACGGCATCTGCTCCTGAACCCACTTGCCGCCCGGCTGCACCTTGTATCCCTTATCGCCGACGGGCTGTAGTCATTAGGTTGGTGTAGAGTCAGCACGATGCCAGACTTATTAGTCTAGAATTAGTCTATTTGTCACATGACCTCTCTCAGAGCAGGGTTCGTTACACGGGATCCAGATCTCTCACCTGTTATCAGCGTAATGGCCTGAGGATGTCTCCTAAACGGGCAGTAGCGATACAGTTCCTCTCCATTGCCTCCCCGAGGCTGCAGTTAATACTTCTGAGGAAGGCGCATGGATTTAACCTCACAAATTCTCGGCAGGTCTAAAAGTGAGTTTTAATCTCTGGAATATCAAATATAATGGATTTATGAAATGCTTGAATGATCAGAATCAGGCTTTTGGTGAGCCGGATTATTTTTGATGAGCCATATTGTTATTCAACCTATGTATATAGGAAGTGTAGTGACAGGACAAGGGGTAAGGGNGGACCATTCTATGATTCTATACCAGAAAGAAGTTCTTCCCTGTGAGGGTGGTGAGGCACTGGAACAGGTTGCCCAGAGAAGCTGTGGCTGCCCCATCCCTGGAGGGGTTCAAGGCCAGGCTGGATGGGGCTCGGAGAAACCTGGTCTGGTGGGAGGTGTCCCTGCCCAGGGCAGGGGGTTGGAACTCAATGATCCCTTCCAACTCTGACCATTCTATGATTCTCATGCAAATACATTACATATTAACAAACCACTCCCACCCCAAACATGGTAAAAGCTGTTATGATACCAAGGATATGCAGTGTCTGTAGTAATATACTACATAATATCAAAAAATGTGAAGCTCCTGGCATCTATACTTAGAAGTTGACAGAAATAAAAATGGTTTTAAGAGTAGCAATTACCCTGGAAGTAATAAAATTTGCTAAGCAGATTAGGTGATGTAATTTATTTCACTAAAACTTATAAACACTATCAGGTACAAAAAACAGAATACTTCATAATTTTCACATGCATTTTTAGGTGCTTGTGTTTTTTTTTCAGTAGGGAAGAGACAATGTTCTCCATTAGTAGCTTATACCGATGTCATAGAACCATAGAATCATAGAATTGTCCAGGCCAGAAGGGACCTCCAAAGGTCATCTAGTCCGACCTCCCCGCAGTCAGCAGGGACACCCCCAATTAGACCAGGTTGCCCAGGGCCTCGTGGAGCCTCACCTTGAATCTCTCTGGGGAAGGGGCCTCAAGCACCTCCCTGGGCAACCTCTTCCAGTGCTGCACCACCCTCACAGTAAAGAACCTTCTCCTAATCTCCAATCTAAACCTGCTCCCCTCCAGCTTAAAGCCATTGCCATGTCTTCATATTTAAAAATCACTCAGAAATAATGACTCATTTTGTACACAGACATTTTTGCTTTATGCATCCTTTGGATGTCAGTCTTCTCACATGGAATTTTTGCACAGCGGGACTCACAACTGAGCCAGAGAGGTCAATCTGATATTAAAATATGCTGCTGCTTAAAAGGTCATTCCAGGTGAAGTGTACAACGAGGCACCCGAAAGTCTTCGTGTCAGATTCAGTTTCACCTTGTGAACGTAGTTAATTCTTTACTGCTTATTGAAGTAAGCATGGACAATGTGGGACAGCAAAATGTTCAGCTGCAGCAGGACAGAAGTGCCTCTTACGATGGGGAGGTATGTGAAAAGAAGATTGCTAAGATAAAAAGCCTTGGAGCAGAGAAGGAAAACAAGGATGAAAAACGTGATTTTTTTTTTTTTTTTAACAGCATCACCCAGAGAATGAATTAAATCCATGGGTTTACATAACAAACAGAGCATTAAAAAATAACACCCACATCTTCTGCTTTAGATAGGAGGTATCATCCTGATTTAGAGATACCAGATACAATAGCCTATTTAATATATTTCATTTTGAAACTTCCAAGATGCAAAAATTTTATTCCCATTTTGTGAAAAAAAAAAAAAAAAGGTTTTATTCACAATAAATATATCTGAACAAATGTGAGAAAACAACATATTTTGCCATCAAGCAGCAGGACTAACTACAGGAAGTACTAGAATGACTTCCAATTTGCTTGTAAATTATCTGTAGATCCTGTAAGTACTGATTGTATGCATGGAAAAGATCTGGTACGTGGAAACGTGCAGCCATAGCTCGCAACAGAAAGCTTTAACTCTACCGCAGTGCACAGGGATGATAAGTGTAAAATTTCATTTTTGCAAAATTGCATCCACAGACAGACAGACAAACTTTTACAGTGAAGAATAAGACAACGTAAGCTTTTCAATTTGCTTTTATGGCAAGCGTAGGCAAAACTAAGGTGTCACATCAAACGCTGGGGTACTTTACTGTTGTTTCCTTGGCAACAATCTTTTTGTTTTCTCACCTAAGATAAGAAAATAAGAGGTCTGGCTAAACTTACACAAGACAGTTCCTGAATTACACACACTTACTCCAGAGAAACTCTGCTAAAACAAGAGAGGTGAGTGGATGCCTTTGCCAATCCTATAAGCTAAATTTGTAGGACTTGTGCTGTGTAACTACGGCGTGACTCACCAGGGCAGTCAGCGCTGCGGGTGCCTTGTGAGCACAACAGGCATTTAAGCAAACATTTCTGTTGTGTATCTGACCAATGACTCACTGTTCTAAAGCTGAGTACCAGTATCTGATGAAACTATACATTCCTAAACGATACCAAGTGAAGCTCTAAATCCCTTTAGGCCAGTTAGAGCGATGGGAATGCAAAGTTCCTGCAAGTAATACTGCTGAAGTGTGCTTTTCTTTTCCTCTACTGCTTGTTAATACCTTTTGGGTTCCTCCTGCTCTCCTCATTGGATCAGCCCTGTAACGCTCACACACCCCAGTTAACAAAGCTTTCTGGGTTATTCTTGCAGCTCAATTCCCACTATTGAAGCAGAAGTGCCTGTACACACCCCCGTCTACGTTTTGACGGCATTACATTTTGATAGTTTCATATAGAATCATAGAATAGAATCACAGAATCGTCTAGGCTGGAAGGGACCTTTAAGATTATATAGTCCAACCATCAACCTAACCCTCATAAAAAAACNTTCCTCTTGTCCCACCGCCTGGGACTTGGGAGAAGAGACCGACCCCCCCCAGGTACACCCTCCTTTCAGGTTCTTCAAGCAGCTTGTTGCCTCAAAACTTTCAGTGAGCCCATCCTGCTATTCAGCATGTCAAGGAAACTGGCAGCGGAAGAGCAAAACGTGAAAAAAACTGAGCTCAAACCAGAAGCACACAGGCTGTGGGAACAGGGATGGGCTACCCAGCAGGAATACAGAGCCAGTACCCGAGATGAACATGGATGGAATTAGGAGTCAAAGCTCAGCAGGGGTTGAAACTGTCAAGGGATGCAAAGGGAAACAAGAAGGGCTTCCAAAAAAGCAGCTAAGGAAAATGTGAGGCCCTTCCTCAAAGGAGTGAGGATCTAGTGACAAAGGACATGGAAGAAGCCAATCTACTTAAAGCCTTGTTTGGGTTATTTTTTTCTTGGTAAAGCCTGATCAAGCCTCCCCGAGGCTGGCAGCTGAGCTTGGGGAAGTGAAACGTTATCTATGGCAGAGGAAGAATTTGGGAGCACATCAGCCCATCAGACATACACATGGGCAGGGCACCAGCCAGGATGCATCCTGAGTGCTGAGGGAGACAGCCCCTATCACCGTGAGGCTGATTGCTCTGAAAGGTCATGGTGATCACAGGAATGACTGGAGGAAGGCAAAACCATCATGGTTTGGATGGACGAGTCAGTCTGTGATACTAACTAGCTATGCCAGTTTGCTCTCAATTCCTTTTTTGGCCACTAAATATAGCAAAGAAGGTTTTTCACAGAACTCTGTCGCTTATCCCCATAAATCTACTGTCCTGACCCCAATTTTGTCTCAGTGTTTGTTTCATTTTGATGGTCTTAGAAGCCAGGCTTGCTGTCAGGGAGTGGGGAGGGCTGGGGACCAGGGGCCAGGAGTGATATAACATTGCTGGCAGGGCAGAGGTGTCTCCAGCCAGAGCCCTGCCTGCAGTGAAGCCAGGAGGACAGGCCTGGGGCGAGCAGCTCCAGAGGTCAGATCACCAGGCAGGTCCACAGTGACGAGGCAAGGGTGAAGGTCAAGCCCGCAAGTCAGTCTGTGGGTCCAGATCAACACGGCCAGGCAATTAATGGATGAGATGCTGCTGCAGTGGGGGTCAGAGAGGGATCAAGGTCAGGAGCCTCTGTTTAGAAGGCGCCCTGAGCAATGCAGGAGGAAGCTCCTGCTGGGACTTCTGAGCCACAAGCCCCACCTCCAGCCTGGCTCTGAGACCAAGCAGACAAACCCTCAGGAAGCAGCAGGAGGATGTGCTCAGGGCCCCGGCACGTACCGTTCATCAGCAACAAACTCCTGTCTGAAAGCCTTGAACTCCACAGACAGAAATTTTCTGTGATTTCAGTCCTTCATAGGGAGAGATTGAGCAGCTCCACCAGCTGCTTTTGTCATTTTGGAAAACAATGACAAATACGGCTGCATGGAAATCTTCATATTGAGACCCAATTTGCTTAAGGTTGTAGCTGAAAGATTACTAATATTGCATTGGAATTTTTTTTTTTTTTCCTATGGATATATTAGGAAAAACCGAAAAAAAACTAATTACACCTTATCTAAATGGAAATGTATTTTTCTGCTGAATTATCACTTTTTATTTAGTCTAACTAATTCATGTATAGAAAAAAAAAGTGTGGTTCAACTTCCACGTTAGTGCGGTAACAAGTAGAGTATGTTGACACAAGTATTGATTATTAACACAACTTGAATAGAACGGTTAGAACAATGTACTTAAGAAAGTTGTAATTTTGCTAGACCTGCAGCCATCCTTGCCGTCCCTGAGGGGGAGAGACAGGCAATCATTATTCTGAGCAATACAAAAAAAAAAAAAAAAAAAAAAATTAAAATTTTGTAAGTGAAGTCTGCAGTTCTGTTTGGTTTTGTTGCAGTGGAGTTGTAATCTCTACAGCTAGCTAATTAGAGAGCTAATTAGCTAAGAAGTAACATCTAGGAGCATATGGCTAAATCCCTAAAGAGATCTCTGGTTTTCCAAAGCCTAAAATAGCTATTACTAGCCAAAGTCAAAAAAGTAGACCTCAGCCTTTCAGTGCAACACATATTAAGAGCTGAATGCCTAGGAGTAAGCCGTGTGAGCCAAAAATTGTACTGCGAGCGGCTATGAAACCTCAGTACCAGGAAATCAATTGGACCAGAAATCTGAACTTGATTCTCCTGCAACTCCAGATATGGATATTCTAGCCAGGATATGGATAATTTCTCTTTCTTCTGTCCAATGAATATTTCAGTAAACAAAAATTTCCCAGAAGAGATCAGATGATAGAGGAAAAAAAAAAAACCTTACATACTCAATTATTATATTCTTTGAGGACGTGGCAGATATGGGTTCGAGTATTTGCATCATGATAGTGACAATTAATGCTTAATCACTAGGCAATTAGGAAAACATGATACCAAAAAAAAAATCTACAAATTACTAATCCATACCTGGCTTTGGTGGTAAGCTTATTCTAGTTTATATTGCTATTTTGTACTGAAATGCTTTTAAGATGCTTTCAAGATTAAACCTGCAAGAAAAACACCCAGTCTGAGATTCCCTCGCTGGGACCATTTCTGCACTGGGAGCCTCCAGCTGCCTAAAGATTGGGGCATTGAGCGGGACTGTGAGTATCTCAATGAAGGCTGATAAAGCAATTGGTAATGAATTAAGTATCTAAAAGTTTGTTAATGTAGTTTCAAATTGAGATCTTCACTTACTCATATCTTGGATTGGATTTAGTCTGACAACAATGCAAGTGTGCTTTGAGGAGGACTGGAGTATAAGCAAGCTGGTATTCTGCATATTGTAATTAAATCAGGGAAACAGATTACTATACAATCAGAGGGATTAATTTTGGCATTGAGAAACATATATTTAGCTGTCTCCACACACTATTTATAAGCATGAAAATACTCATTATGGTCAACTCTGACATAAGATAGGATTCAGCCGCTTAAACATGCTTGTCACTTGCCACTGAGATGCTTTAGCATATCCAGGCCACCCACGCGGGCTCAGCTGGTGTGACAATAAACATGGGACCTGCTGCATTTGGCAGCTGGAAGCCGTGAGGGATACACGGCAGCGAGTAGCCAGGGGCTATTTCCAGGCAACTGGATAGCACCACGATGCAACACAGTCACTACAGCTAGGCAGAGGGTCACCTTATCCTGAAGTAGCCTCCTCCAAGGCTCCATTCAGTTTCCTAAATGTAGGTCCCTACTGTTATTTTTTCCATGACCTCTATCGCCTTACCTTCATGTGCCATTCCAGGTGTCCAACAGGTCTTGTACCATGTTTGTGAACCCTGTCTGGATGCTTTCGGACACACGTTTGAACGCTGGGGCGTCTCAAACAGCACTAAGCATCTACATTTAGAGAAACTGAACAGCAAAATAGCTTCATTGACTCTATTGACTAGATGTTCATTAGCCATAATGGAAACTTTTATATTGAACTCACATGTAGATACTCAAATCTAGGTGCCATTCCTTTAAAACCTGTTCCTACCCTTGACGCAGTTTCTAACTCCAAACACCTTCACAAAGTAAGATGACTAGCATATTTTCAGCAAATTACTCATGCTTATGGAGAAGTCTGAAAATAACTCCAGCACCATCCCGCTAAGGCTAAGTGAGCTGGTTGTATCTCGTTCTTACTCACTTGGGTAACTGGAGCGAATGGTAAGTGCATGACTGAATTTTGATTAGGGACATCATGTCACCCATGGCTGGCCTGGTGTGGAGGGCATTACTGTTGTACTGCACACCACTTCCTTCATTTTCTCATGCATGGCTTCTGCTTGAGTTTATAATAAACAATAAAGCCATGGCATGTACTGAAGTAGTCAACTCACTTCATTCTACTTGACATTTTAAATTATACAGATAGATATTAAAAATGCATGTTTTCTTGTGCCTACCATGAATATTGAGTTTACTGGACTGTCACTGATAAATCTGAAAGTTTAGATTGCTTTTTAGGTAAAACTATAACAGCACCTTTTATCCTTATAGGACATGACTGCTATGGCTACTATTTAAAGATTTTTCTCATGTTTCTCAAGGTTTCAGCAAAGAAAGCAGAAAGCTCAATGGGACCAGTGTTGCTTAAACAACTAAGAGAACACAATAGTGAATGCAACTCAAAACAACCAGCTAATAGGTGCCTGCAGTTGTCCTTTAAATGGTTAAACATGACACCACAGTTTTCCAAATAATAACTACTAAATATTTTGTGCATTAAGTCAAGTCTAACTGCATTGTCAGACAAATCCAACACGTGTGCATGCACGTATGTGTGCTTGAGTGTTTCTACCCAAGGTGTCTTGTCGTCTAAAAATCTTGAGTTAAATCATACCATGAATTAATTTGTCCTACAACAGAAGTCAAAATATGTCAAGTAACATTCTAGACTACGTAGAAAGAAAAAGATCTTTATAGTAAAAATTATTCCAAAAGTCAGTGTCTTCTATTTTTCATTCATTCATTATGACTATGACAATGGATTAAATAGTTACAGATTTGTCATTACTTTTTTTTTCTTTTCTGTCAGTTTATCAGGTATTTTCAAAAATTTGCTGTATTTTTATATCAGAATAATGGTATTTGTCATCAGAATAATAACTAGAGAGTTGACTTGATCTGGTAAAAGGCCAAAGGAAGTTGCTTGCCATTTGTTCATCAAGGAAATGGTTTTATTGCTTGACAAGTATCTCACTAAATAGAGGACAGAATGATGAAAAGCTCTTCACATTTGCTTTCTTTACTTTGAGAGCTGTACGTTGACAGGTAGTATTTGTAGCTATGGAATTTGCAGACTAATGTATAGTTGAAGAAACCTATGTATTAACTTTTTCTTTGTGAAAAGGTTAGTAGCATTCCATTATGATCCCTTGAAGTCAAGAAAAATTATTTTAATAGATTTTATGAAAGTATATGGCACAAAGTAATCCCGCTGAAGAAAACTGCTGAATAATTTAAAATTTATAGAAATAATGTGATAAAACCTGTGCTTATTTTAGCTACTGGCAATTTTTCTCCAATACTGCCATCTACAGAATCTTTCAAATATTACATTGCTGTCCCCTTAAATGAGAATATTATCAGGTCGGTGAAATCTCATAATTACCTAATCTGAAATTATAGGTCTTCTTCATTCATTTACTAAATTTTCTAGGCTATAAATTTCATATGCTTAGTTGCAGAGTCACAGAATCACAGAATGGTAGGGGTTGGAAGGGACCTCTGGAAATCATCTAGTCCAATCCCACTGCCAGAGCAAGTTCAACTAGAGCAAGCTGGACAGGAACGCACCCAGGCAAGTTTTGAATATCTCCAGAGAAGGAGATGCCACACCCTCGTGGTTAGATGGAACTTCCTGTGTTCCACCTTGTGCCTATGTTGCCCCTTATCCTGTCACTGGGAACCACTGAAAAGAGCCTGGCCCCATCCTCTTGACACCCGCCCTTTAGGTATCTATAAACATTGATAAGATCCCCTCTCAGTTTTCTCTTCTCAAGGCTAAAAAGACACAGGTCTCTCAGCATTTCCTCATGAGACATGCTCCATTCCCTTGATCGTTTTCACGGCCCTCTGCTGGACTCTTTCCAGTAGTTGTCTTTCTTGAACTGGGGAGCCCAGAGCTGTACACAGTACTCCAGATGGGGCCTCACCAGAGCAGAGTAAAAAGGGAGGATGACTTCCCTCTACTTGCTGGACACGCTCTTTTTAATGCACACCAGGAGACCATTGGACTTCTTGGTCATGAGGGCACATTGCTGCCTCATGATCCACTTGTCCACCAGGACTCCCAGGTCCTTGTCTGCAGAGCTACTTTCCAGCAGGTCAGCCCCCAACCTGTACTGGTGCAGGGGTTATTCCTCCCCAGGTGCACCACGCTACATTTGCCTTTGTTGCACTTCATTAGGTTCCTCTCCACCCAGCTCTCCAGCCTGTCCAGGTCTCCCTGAATGGCAGCACAGTCTTCTTGTGTGTCAGCCTCTCCTCCCAGTTTTGTATCATCAGCAAACTTGCTGAGGGTACGCTCTGTCCCCTCATCCAAGTTGTTGATGAATATATTGAACAAGACCGGACCTAGTACTGACTCCTGGGGACCACCTCCAACTAGTTACAGGCCTCCAACTAGACTCTGCTCCACTGACCACAGGTCTCTGAGCTCTGCTGTTCAGCCAGTTCTCAATCCACCTCACTGTCCACTCATTTAATCCACACTTCCTAAGCTTCTCTATGAAGATGTTACGAGACAGTGTCAAAAGCCTTCCTAAGTTCTCCCCTACTCTTCCATCATCTACCCAGCCAATCATGCCATCATAGAAAGCTATCAGATTGTTCAAGCATGACTTCCCCTTGGTGAATCCATGCTGACCACCCCCAATAACCTTCTTTTCCTCCACATGCTTAGAGATGACATCCAGGATGAGCTGTTCCATCACCTTTCCAGGTGAGGCTGACTGGCCTGTAGTTTACTGGGTCCTCCATTTTGCCCTTTCTGAAGACTGGAGTGATATTAGCCTTCCTCTAGCCCTCAGACACTTCGCCTGCTCTCCAGGACCTTTCAGAGATGATGGAGAGTGGCCCAGCAATGTCTTCTGCCAGGTCCCTCAGCACTCATGGGTGCATCCCATCGGGGCCCATGGGTCTGTGGGTGTCAAGTTGGCCTAAACAATCTCTAACCTGATCCTCCTCGATCAAGGGAGAGTCTTCCTTTCTCCAGGCTCCCTCTCTTACCTCCCTCTCTTACAAAGGTACTCAGTGGGCCAAATGGAGTAAGCTGGAATTTGGTATTCAAAGCCATGCAGCAGACTCCCCAGACAGAGTGCTGGGAGCTGGAACCTCTTGTTGGTTTTTGAACATTGTGTGTTAATGAAATAACTAGACCAATTTACACGCTGCTCTGAGCTGAAGCTTCACTTCTTAGTCAAAACACAATTTAGAGTTGTCTGGTACTTCAGTTGCAAACTTTAAGTTAAACGAAATATTTTATTAACATCATATGTCAGTGTTCTGCAAAACGTAACTACTTGTGAAAAAAAACCTGCATAAACTACTTCCCCTGTATTTCTAATCCTTGTGGTTAAAGGAGTGCTAAGAATTAATGCTATACCAGATCTTGGCAATGTTTCGTTGCCATTTATACACTTCAGATTTTGGGCTGGTTTTCCTGTGTTACCGCTACAGTTGGGACCTTTTCAACCAGTGGAACAGAATTATCTGTTGCTTCACATGCCTCTGAGAAGTAGTATGAGTCTGGACAGCAATGTTAACACTAAGTAAAAAAGACTCCTGCATAAATTTTCCATTTCCTTCCCATTTCATTACATCCACTTTTATTTCTGGCAGTATAACTTAATCATATCTTTGCTTGTTTACATCAGTGTACCTCTAGAAACTTAACACACTTGAAGAACCATCCTGTCTTATGACCATTAATGGGTTTGGACAACACAATACACCCAAGAAGTGGAGCTTTAAACTATTCTAAAATTAATGTGTTACTCTGTCTTGCTTGGCAAGGTTTTCTTTCTTGGACCCATTCAGATCTAATTTCCAACTCTCTCCTGTCTTCCTATTGCTACTTATGGATACTTGCCTTTCCAAAGTAGGTCTTAAATTTCACAGGCATCTTACTACTGCACTTCAGCCACCACTGTGCTGTCTACCTGTGAATTCAGGCCATATGAGCCATTCAAACTATGTTCTTTAACTGATCTTGCTCTCCCTGGCTTTACTCTTGTTCTTAGTTTTGCAACTACTGAACACTTGCTAGCGCAGCTCCAACTTCTACAGCTTAATCATAATGTACCATATGTGTGTGCTGACAGCCTTTGCATCCTTGGTGGTTTCAGCTCCTACTCTAAGCAAGACACATCACATCACTCTTTAGCACTTATGTCCTCATCTGCACACATGCTTTTGTTTCTCATGTATATAGTTCATGAGGAACCACAGCCGTTTTTAGTTTTTCCTAGGCAAATTAGTGGTCAGTATTCTTCCTTATTAGTGTGCTTCTACCTCTACTGCCCCATTTATTCATTTTACCTGCCTTGTTCTCGTGCAATCGATACTGTTGTACTGCATTTACCAGTTGCTATTATTTGGTAAATCCCTGTTTGTTCTTAGTCTTTGTTATTCTCCTGTGCTTTTTTGCCTCATAAATCTCTTGTTTTTTTCCTCACACTTCTTTCCTTCTTTCTTGTACATTCATTAGTCTTCATCATTTAATTTCCCTTTGTTCTCTCCTGGTCCCTTGGGCTGTTCATTGCTCTCTGTCTCTTTTTCTTTTGACTCCAATAACCACCATCAATCCAGAGATGAGATATTCAATCTTGATAAGCAGCTGCTTTTTAGCAATTTGCCATCCGCTAGAAGTGCAAACTGCGCTTTGAAAAATCTCACGATAATTAATTATTCTGCCAGAGTAAGGTGAAAAGCAGGGCAAAGAGCTTGGTCAGGACCCAGAGTCCCTATTCATAAAAAGAAAGCTTTTAAATAAAACAGAAAGAAACCCTCTAATGGGTTTACCAGGAGGAGAAATTACTAAAAGGATGACGACCTACAAGAAATACAATTTTCTCTTGCTCAGATTTAAGCTATTTGTACTGGTAATAGTGGCCATCACAAATCTCTTCTGAAACCAGAACACAGGACTGTTCATTTGATTAATTATCTGTTTTATGTGCACATGTCTTGGTGATCAGTGTCCTGAATCCAGATGGCATTAGTTTTGAAAACCTCACTTGAAAGGAGAATTCAAAATTGAAAACTTCATATAAAGAGCCCTTAAAAGCTGTTGTAGCAGAGGCAATAGAGAAGCACATTCTTACATGGAATAAAGAAGGGCTGGAAAGGACCTCTGGAGATCATCTAGTCCAACCCCCTGCCAGAGCAGGTCCACCCAGAGCAGGTCCACCCAGAGCAGGTCCCACAGGAACGTGTCCAGGTGGGGTTTGAATGTCTCCAGAGAAGGAGACTCCATCACCTCCCTGGGCAGCCTCTTCCAGGGCTCTGCCACCCTCAAAGTGAAGAAGTTCCTCCTCATGCTTAGGTGGAACTTCTTATATTCAAGTTTGTGCCCATTTCCTCTTGTCCTGTCCCTGGGCACCACTGAAAAAAGACTGGTCCCATCCTCCTGAATTTGGTTGAATGATTTGAAAAAACTGAAGAAACATACGCTGTTAAAAAGAAGCAGAGTCAGAAAACACTATCTAACGACTCATGGCTTTAAATTACTTGGTTTTTCTAATGGAAAGGAGCACCACTTTTTAAAAATAAAATGTATTTTGTACGTTGTTTCTCTATGTCACATTTCATTGATATATTACAAAATACTGTGTTTTTCTGCCCGAGCATTATCGCATAACTGTATGTATAGTGTAATATCCCTTTGACATACCGTGTTCACAGTAGGTACCGGTTGTTCCAAGAGGACAGTGACACGTGTAGCCCTCAGGCAGCGGCACACAGGTACCTCCTTGCTTACACAGGTGTGGAGGATCGTGCTCTGGCTCGCATACTGACACTGTTTCTGTGCAAAATGCACCTTTCCACCCAGTGAGGCAGTCGCAGCTATGGCAGGTAAGTGAAAGGAAAGAATGCAACATGATTACCAAGAGAAAACAAATGTCAGTAGCAATAGAATCAAGATTTTCAAGTGTGGATGCATATAAAGAAGCTTCTAGCATTTTTTTCTGTTTTGCTCTGCAAATAACTCAAAAAGGCCTCGGTTTCATGAACTAGGAGGAGTCAAAGTGGCCATTAAAAGGAAAAGGAAAGCACTGAAGAGCATTCATAAAGATAAAAAAAAGTGTCAGTGTAAGGGAACTGCTAACAATTCCAAATTTCAGCTATTAACAGGAGTCTGTCAGCAACTGCCTTTCACATAGACATTATTGACTTGTTAAATTCCTATAACTGGCGCATTAGGGGTTGGTGAGGATGGAAAAGAGGATAGTGGATTTGACCGTGAAAGAGGTGGCAATCTGGTGTAATGGTAGTAAATCTAAGACATAAGCAAATTTTCTAAACTGACTGAATCATTGGACTTGTTAGCGTCCGCTATTCGTCATGCCTTTCTTTCATCCGGGTCAGGAGAATATAATTAAAAATTCACACTAACCTCTGAATTTAAAATCAGTATGAATTCTACAGAAATACTTAAATACAGAATACACTTGGCATTGATGTTAAAATTCCCTCCTTACTAAAAAGAAAAAGTTTCAAAACAGTTAAAATGAAATGTTAGACCTATTTTTATTTAGTGATGAAAAAATTATTCCCCTGAATAAAAGCACTTATTGATTTTTCCCTGGAAGTTTTCTCTCTCAGGGCTCAGAATGAAACTTCACCTATTTTGATTGATTCTTATTTCATGTCTTTTTGTATATGTGCAAAATCTTGAATTTTTCTTCAAACTCACTTTTTCCATTAATCAGCTTGCTGTTTCTGGACAAAACATAACAAGGAGTGTGTGAAACGCTGCTGTTTCACCAAACCTTCAGCTCAGACAACAACATGTAAAGAAAGCCCAGCCAAGCAGCCCTTCGGAGTGATAAACAGCTATCTGGAATGAGGCGAAAAAGGGGACAGGACCTTGCAAAAGCCAAAGCATCTCAATTCATCAAAGACGGCATCAGAATGCTTTCTGTCTCACTATAAATGTTATGCTTTGATGCATGAAAGCTTCTGATAAGGGGAAGTAATTTAACTCCCTGAGTGCAAACAGAAATATCTACTTCTTGGGCTATGAAGGAGGTATTTGGAGCTGAAGCTACTGCTGTTGGGCAGCATATACAAAGGTTCTTCCCCTTCTCCTTCCCCTTCCCCTTGCTTGTGTCTGCAGGTGTCTGTTTAACTGTCTTTTAATTCTTGCCTTTTAGGACATGTTAAGTTTTGAAACGAGTTGAAAATTATTTGCACAGAACTGAACACATTTGCTGTGGCCTACAGTGGCAAAGGTCTATGAACGAATGCAATCTCTTCTACTTTCTTTAAAAAGTTCTCCAGGAAGCATCCTAAAATCATAGAATCACAGAACCATTCAGGTTGGGATCATCGAGTCCAACCATCAACCCTACTCTACAAAGCTCTCCCCTACACCATATCCCCCAACACCACATCTAAACGCCCCTTAAACACATCCAAGGATGGTGACTCAACCACCTCCCTGGGCAGCCTATTCCAGTGTCTGACCACTCCTTCTGTGAAAAACTCTTTTCTAATGTCCAGTCTAAACCCACCCTGTTGTAGCTTGAAGCCATTCCCTCTTGTTCTATCACTAATTACCTGGGAGAAGAGACCAGCACCAACCTCCCTACAATGTCCTTTCAAGTAGTTGTAGAGAGTGATGAGGTTTGATTTTATTAAAAGAAAATCTTTTAATGTTTATGTAAGATTAAAATTCTCTTTGTAACTGAATAAACCCTTCAGCAGTTTTCTTTCTTTCTTTCTAATAAGATGACAGGCTCCTGGAGACTTTTGTTGTCAAGACACCATATCACCATAGTTATTAGTCTAAAGATCAGTCTATGCTGTAGTCTACAGAAAAAAAAAAAATACTTACTAGACAGTAGAGCCACTTTCTATGCACTTCCCACCATTTCTGCATTTTATTAAGCTGCATGGGGAATCTTTACATTGTCCAACACTGCGACCAGAATTGGGATGACCTTCTGGGGTCCCTGGTGATTTAAACTCTTGATTCATGCTGCCGCGAACTTGAACATCAAAAATGCAACCTCAAAAGTAGAAAGAAAAAATAAATTAAGTTTAGAACAGATACAGGAAGTCAAAATGAACCAAACAACAGGACAGTGTCAACCTTAATGAATGGGTCCCACCAGAATGTCTTCAATGGATGGGCAACCATACCATCTACATGAGCTAAAGGTATGTTGGCTATCTTCTGTTCAACGAAATGAGTGGATGATTTAAAGTCCCTTCATTTAATGAGAGGTAAAACAACAGAAGTCATGTCTCAAGGAATAGACAGAATACAAAGTCAGTGACTAGGTGCAATTTTGTGTTTACACATGCATGCTCTTACAAGACTGCATCTATAACAGATAAAAGCGGTCAAAAAAAATCCAGAAAAACAGGATAATAGACACAAAGATGTCTGCTTAATGTGAAATATGTAAGAATCCAGAGAACACTGACTAATAAATCTAGGCAGGGAATGTGGACTTGAATTTCCTTAAGCTGAAAAGAACCATTTCAGGGAAAGACACAGGTATTCCCCTTCTTAAGTGAGTACTTCTGTCCCTGGTACATATAGATCACATTGCACATGACCACATTTTAAAGTAGGTTTATGCTGCTCCTTTAGGCCCTTAATCTCAGAAAATAATTCAGAAGTTTAATGTATACTAGTAAGGTAAACACTTCTAGGGCTTGTTATTTAGTCCTGTGGGCAACTGACCTGGTGTAGTCATGATTATATTACCAAACTTCTATTACTTTCCAGAACAGCATAGCTGCATCCAGGCTACTGATGGGAAATGATCCCTAGATTATGTTAAGTCTCTAAATACATCAAAGACTTGTTTGAGAAAACTATAGTTGTCACAGACCAAATATTTGTCAGGGACCATTGTAAGAATTTATTTGTAGAGAGGATCGAGTGCCAGTGCTTGGATCTATGTCCTGACATTCTTTTAATTTGCTAATACATCGGCATCCAAGTGAAAAGAGGAGCTGAAGCTTCAGAGTAAACCAGAGTTGTCCTCTTCTTGCTACCTTCAGGCAGCTCCTGCTTAGCCTGTGGGCTTTCTGGGGATTGCATATACCCGAACACCCAAGTGATTTAGAGTCACGTTTAAAGGTGGCCTTAAGCACTTCTGAAATGTCATGCAGATCTATACATAAATATGTAAAATTTTAAACTAAAAATCAGGTTTTAAACCACTTCAGTTAAACCAGTACAGTAATGCGTTTGGAAAGGCTTATACCTTTCTAAACCTGATTTATACAATTTAGCTGAGATACAGTGAATTCCCACAGCGCTTGAAATCATGAGAACAGTAGGTATTCAGCGGTGCGTGTCAGAGGCTCTCTGCTTAACTTTAAAAGTGGGGAAAGAACACGATATGGAGATGATTGCAAGTAAGCATCATGCTGTTTTTTTAAAAATCCCTTAATGTAAGTTTTCGCATGATTCACTGAAATCACGAAGATGAAGACTTGCACCTGAAAGATACAATGAGTGCCCAATTGTGAAATTCTTTTTATAAACACTTAATTTGTTTTAAACAACATATGAGTAATAATTATAGCAAGATAACTATCTTAACTACTGTTAGAAAACTGTTAGTAAAAGCAGCTTAGACAGGCATTTTTCCATATCACTCACATTTTGTAGTAGTTCTGTTTATATTGACACATAACTGATAATTCAAAAGCTCATATTAAGCAATTCAAAATAGGTGGGGGTTGGCCTCTTCTCCCAAGGGAATAATGCCAGGAGCAGAGGAAATGGTCTGAAGTTGGGTCAGGGGGGGTTTAGATTAGATATTGGGAAGAATGACTTTCCTGAGAGGGTGGTCAGGCACTGGAACGGCCTGCCCAGGGAGGTGGTGGAGTCACCATCCCTGGAGGTGTTTAAGAAACGTGTAGACGTGGCACTTCAGGGCATGCTCTAGTGCCTGAGATCATTGGTTTGGTTTTTTTTTTTTTGTGTGTGTGTGTGTGTGGTTGGACTCGGTGATCTCAGAGGTCCCTTCCAACCATGAAGATTGTGTGATTCTGAGAAAAATAACCTAGTTTGATGATTATTTGCAATTTTCATATTATTGCTTCTTTGCTTTTAACAGTGTTGGTTTTAGGCCTTCATATGCCCAGTAAATCCTAACTAATGTTTCATCTGTTTATCAGTAGCAAATACAGCACGTTCTGTTCTCCTGAGTCTGCTGGAGTGTTAAGAAAAAGCCGCCCAGAGCTCTGTGCTACCAAGGGAAAGCACAGCGAGTACCCAGGAACCGCTAAGGTCATCATGGAAAATAAACTGGCGTTGGTGTTGACCACTAGTTTAACCGTACCAGCAGAAGATGTAGGTTAGAAACAGTTCTCAAGCACTCATAAACAAAGCTTATAGTAGGTACCAGAGTGTTTTGGCCCAGCTTTATGAGTTCAGCTGAATTTTTCATTTAGTTTTCTTATTTCTCCTAATTCTCAGTCAGTGGGATGCAGATGAAGCAGAGCAGCAATTTGAGCCTGTCATGGCCAGCGCTGTAAAACCTTCTGCAGGGGGATCAGCTGATGAATGCTCCTTTCTGACCTGAATTCCCTTTGCTCTGCCAGTTCTGGGCCTCTTTTAAGAAACTGCCAACTCTTCTGAATAGTGAAGAGGTTTTCTGACAGCGCCAAGTTTGCAATAGGAACTCCAAAGAAGTTTCTGAATTTGTGAGTTAAACTTAGCTTGATCCTGAAGATCAGTTTGATGCAAGCAAACTGAAATCAGCTGCAACAAGACAGCGCGTTTACAGAGGATATACTACCTTTTTGTTTGTAATCTTTTGTCCAATGACCCCTTAGAACACACTTAGAGATTTCTGTCAATGACTTTTTTTTTTTTACTGCAAATCTAATTTATAGCTTTCACCCCAGTCAAGCAGAGCTCCCAAAGAGGCATCAACAATGGATTAATGAAACTTCAGAAATTATGAAAAAAGATATGTCATCATTAGCTTTATTTTTTTCTTTTTAGATATGCTTATCATACAAAAATTTTTTTCAAAAATTTCTCAGTCTCCCTTACTTGCCCATAAACACTTGGTACTAATTCAACTAAAAATTACACAAAGCAAGCATTTTCAAGATGTACTAAAAGTTCAGCAAGAGAATCGACAGAAATAGCTACCTAGATAACGTGTGGTGCAGCACTGAATTCACACATTTCTAAAATTCTATCTGTCCTGGAGTGCTTCGCTTTTTCCCTGTTTTTCTTGACTGCTTGTGAGCCGTGGGGTGTTTGTCTAAAAGAGATGCTGGCCCTCACAGCAACCAGCCGGTGCTGCTCTGGGCTGCGACCCAAACACCCAGAAGCCCTCTATGAATCATACCCAACCATGATGCAAGAGGCAACGCTGATTAAAAACTCCTTCAGAAGACACTTTCCTTCTGTGACATGTGTGATACAGGAACATAGAGAAAAGCAGCCTTTACCCTCGCAGGTTTGCAATGTGTACTAGCTTATTATGAACATAAACGTTGACCACAAGGCTGTTTTTATCTATTTGGAAATCAAGTGAGTTCTGGGTTTACTTTATTTTAAAAAGCGACTGCAGTTGCTGGAATTCTATTTACTTTTTTTTTTTTGCAAAATCACGTATGTGAAGAGGTGGCCCTTTCAGTGCGAAAGAGGTTCCTCAACAGTTCAGCTTTATGATAAGAGCTTCTTATGCCTTTTTACTCCTCCTTTTGATGCTATCTGCTGTCAAACAACAGACTGCTTCTATAGGCATACTTCATCTTATGAACAGGACCACAGGAACAACCAGTAGCTTCTCTTTCTCTCTCTTCGCTTACTTCTAGATGCACGGAACATCAAAACTTTCCCTCTTTCTTTTTCCCCTGACACCAGATTTCTCTCTGCCCGTCTCCGAGATGTGAGGTCTGGAAATCCAGCTGTAACTTCTGGCTTTTTCCAACTAATTCTCTATCTCATTTTGTGTAGGCAAATCACAGCACTGAGTTGTGCAGACCTGAACATAAGGCAGTTGGTTTTATATTCTATTTCAGATTGTCCATAAGGAGCAGGCTGGGTCTCTTTGGCCACAAGACTTGCAGCTACCTAAAGCCCTTTTTAGAGCAGCTGCAGTACCCTCTGCTACACACCTCAGAAAACTCTCAAAGGTCCCTTAATTACTCTATTAAAGGACAATGAAGAAAAGCTGGACACTTAAGTAAACTATCCTGCCACAAGGCTCCTGTAAGGCCACAAGCAGCTACAAATTCAGATGAAGCTCAACGTTCAGAGCCCCTCAAATTCCACAGGAACTTGGCTGCTTCATCTCAGCTCTACTAGTTTACTAGTTTTTACTAGAGCTAGTTTACTAGCTTTACCTCTACTACTTTACTAGCCCCCCTCACAGGGGCTGAAGGAAGTTTTCTAAATTGCTCAAGGTACCATCAATCATTCTTCAGCCTATCAAAAAATCCGTAGGTACCGATCCCCAAATTTCCTAAACTTAAAATTCCCAAGCTTCTGATTATTAAATTACAGTTTATTAAAGACACTGATTTCCAGTTTCTTCCTCCCCTATGGAAATTAATTGATCAACAACTGCTAAAAGCATGCAGGTAAGGGAGGAAACAGTGTGAAACAGTCCTCCCTGATTGCACAGTGACACTAGGGACAGTTAGTCTGCAGCAGCAAGGCTGACCTCAGTGCTTCTTGATCTGGTGGTGATTGCTCACCAAAGGAGAGGTATACTCCGGTATTAGAAGCAAAATGGTTTTAATAAATCATGTCTTTAAAAGCAGCCAACAGCAGCTTTCCAGAAGTCTGAGAGGTTTAATCAACTATGTGCTAGATAAATTTATCTTAACTGTCACTTCCAGAGCTTTATCGTGGGCTCCCTGCAGCTGCAGACTGGCTGAAATAAAATGGTTAAAATTTTCATTTTTGTCAGTGGTATCGCAGTTCCCACTCCGGAGAGGGGGCTGTGGAGATTTATTTCTGATCCTGAGGATGCTAAGAGCTGGAACTGGAGAGATTTCTGAGGCAGAAGAACAAATGAGATGCTGACTACATAAGAAAATGTCATAGGAAATTGGTCATAGGGAAGCATAGCTTCCCTGAAAGTCAATATGCTCTGGAGAACAGAGACAAGCTGCTGCTGGGAGTGAATTAGCAAATATAGTAGACCTAATACTGTGAATGATGATGACAAAGAGAAAACTGTTTATGTGCGACATGTTTGACAAAATTTTAAAGTAGAGACTTCTTTTTAAAGAGTAAGAAAAATCATAGAGTCATAGAATCATTTAGTTTGGAAAAGACCCTTGGGATCATCGGGTCCAACCATCAACCCTACTCTACAAATTTCTCCCCTAATCACTACATAGTATGGTCACTAACAGTACATGAACACTGAAATATTCTTTATTTTCTGGAAGAATATTCATCCTACATTTGTAGAAATTTGGCCATCACAATACAGCTGCAACATGAGGAACCTGTAAAACTGGCCAAAGGTTTGCGGTTAATTGAAGCACCAGAGATTCATTCCTGTTGGTCATCTCTAACATTAGCACGTCTGTAAAACCAGCCAGAGGTATTTCACGCATATTGACACTCATGTCAGAACCTCTATAGTTGTAACTCACTAACTCATTTGGATAAATGATTCCTGACAAGACAATAGAAGGAACAACCAGACCTAAAACCCAGTACCAGAAACGTTAGTGGGGTGATTACCCAAGAAACTTGGTCTTACCTCATGAAATGTGCTCTGTAGGTGAACTTGACTGATTATAATATAAAAACCACTCCTCTAGAAGGATACCTACCTCTGGCTTGAAGACCCTCACCCACTGAGCCTGCGCAGTAACATTAAGAGACCCTGTACTTTTAATTGAAGACAAGGAAGTTTTATACCAATCATAGAATCATAGAATCGTCTAGGTTGGAATGGTCCTTTAAGATCATCTAGTTCAACCATCAACCTAACTCTGATAAAAAAAAAAGAAAAAGAAAACCATACACACGCACATCCCCCCATCATTAAACCTTGTCTCTAAGCACCATGTCAACCCGTCTTTTGAAAACCTCCAGGGATGGTGCCTCAACCACTTCCCTGGGCAGCCTGTTACAATGCTTAATAACCTTTTTCGTGTAAAAATTTTTCCAAATATCCAATCTGAACCTCCCCTGGAGCAACTTGAGGCCATTTCCTCTTGTCCTATTGCCTGTGACTTGGGAGAAGAGACCGACCCCCCCTGGCTACACCCTCCTCTCAGATGCAGATTTATAAGCCATGAAAAGAAAATCAGGCAGCTGTGGCATATATTATATATTTTAAACGGCTGCAGATTTTAAGCTGGGGTACTGATAAACTCCAAAAGAAGATAGGGAAGAAAACCCAACCATCCAGAATCATATGAAGGAAGAATGTCAAAAACATTTCTGCACAGAACTGCTAATAAACAGCTAATACCTCGACTCAGTGTGGTTTTGGCTTGCAGACCAGGTAAGCAATCCCACCAGTTGTGGGACAATGACAACAACAGTGTTAAAATACTTGCATAGACATTATGTTTTATGATATGTCAATTTGCAAGCTGTTAAGAAGCTATGAAAACCATAACTATTCGACCCATACTTCCTTGAAACGATGGAGACAGAAGAAATGTTAATTTATATAACTTTCTGAGTAAAAAGTGAGGAAGTTTCTGTGTAAGAAGAAAAAGTAAGGTGATGGCTAGAAAAGAGGCAGTTATGTGGTGTTAGTGGAAGTGGAGTGTAGTAATGTATGAAAGCGAATATTATTGCTACGCTTGCCTTTCGCAATGCGCCCCTGATTTAATAATTGAGAACTCAAACTTTGCTCTTCTATGGTAAAATGTTGTAATTTGAAAGGTTTTCCAGTGCTTAAAATAAATTTAAGTTTACCTCACAAATATCGAGCACATTATTTCTACAGAAGTAGGGAATTCAAATAAAGAAGTGTTATGAAAAAACTCTTTGCTTCATTGCCGGTAGAAGTTGAATTAAGATTTCTACAGAGCTCCAATTATCAGTTTTAAGGTAGGAATTTTTCTCTGTTAGATATATTATTATATATAGATACAATATTATTACATAATTATTATCTGTTAGCTGAAATATTCCTACCAGGAATTACTTAGGTCCTCTCTAGAGACCTAGATCATGATATCAGGAAAAAAATCAGATTTCATGATTTCATCAGAAAGGAGCTTTCAGCATGAAAACTATCACCCAAACCAGCCCTGCCAGTGACAATGGTCAGAGCTAGATGGAGGAAGAATCTAGACTACCACAGATAAAGGAAGTCCTTTTGGAGTGGTGCTGTAGAATAGGGACAGGTAAGAAGAGGTATCACAGCAGACTTCTATTTTTATCAGAAAGTACGAAAACCATGTAGCAAAGCTTGTCTTTCATCATGTTTCTTGGTTATTTTAGCAAAATAATGAAAAAGCCACAGGAATCTCAGCCAAGGAGATCCCAGTTTGTTTCCCTGTAAGACAGAGATTTTAGATCTTTATTTTATAGGCAACTGAAACAGTCTAATGCATGCTTAAAAATGAAATGAAATGAAAACAGTATAATCTTTACCTTGAAAGCTATTCTTAAATCTGGGTCCCTTTGGTAGAAGTTCTGGAGTATATTCACGATAGCCTCCTAAATAAAACTGACTGAAGACATTGAGTCCAACCAGTCTCCCAGGAGAAGTGACAGTTCTGTTCTTGTGATCATCCACCTTTCAATGAAACATTTACATTTGTTAGAACAAAGGAATTTACCTTGTTTAGGAACTCCTAATGAAGACAGTCCTCCAAACTTAACAGGGAAACACAGAAATGATTTTTAAACTTTTCATATAGAATGTGAAAACAAAAAACCACTCTCATGTAAAAGCTATCCTTCTAAAGGAAATAATGCCTTACCTTCAGCCAGCCTTTCTGGAGGTGTCTGCCAAGATGGATGACATGAATACCAAGTGTCAGATCAAGTGGTTTACTGATGACTGTTGCTGTGCCAGAACCTAGATTGTAGCTATATACTACTCTGCCATTACGGAGGCCTAACTCCAGGAAATCATCTCCATTAAGACCTGAAAAGACAAAAATAGAAAAGCTACTTATTCCAGGATTTAATGAATACTGATACATAAAATAATCTCCAAATCCACTGAAAATATATCAGCTAAGGAAAATTTTAGCAAGGAAAGTTTTAAGTTTTGTATAGATTTTTAATATTCTCTGTTTAAGCGGTAATACTATTTCCATTTGCTTGTGGATTTAAAATAGAAACTGCAGATTTTGAACATATTTGTAGGCTTTTTGAAGGAAGTTCTTTTTCACACTACATTAGGCTAGTGACACCCACAAAACCTGTTGAGAAATAATCGCTGTTCCCTGCCCTGCAACATGAATAAATTCTCAACTTTCTCCAAAATCTTAAAAAAAGCAAATTGAAATTCCAAGCTGTATGTGAAAATAGCCCAAGACTTAGTTCTACTCCACTATGCTTTCAGCTTTCATGCTAGGTACCTTCCCAGCCTCAGAACTTGAGGGCACCTGCTGCTTTGAGGTCCCTGCAACAGGGACATGCGCCTGAGGAAGCTCTAGCAGCTTCTATCAAGCTCGCTCAGCTGCCCTTGACCCCAGAGAGCCTGGAGACTTTATTACAGCTGCCCCTCATTAGGGCGGCTCTAGAGTATTTGATACTGAAGTTTCTGCATTAATTCTCTGAATTCTTGTTAATCTCCTTGTTTAGAACTCATTCATTTGCAAATTTGCAGTAAATAATTTAATTTCTTTACATTTAGGACTACATGCTGTAAGTGCAGTCTGTGCTTTCCAGGTATTAGACTACAAAATATCATCTGAAAGATTCCCAGACCCATTCTTGGTCGCCCACGTAAATGGATTTTTACGCTGGTGTCTTTGAAGAGAATTCAATCCCTCTTCTCATACAGGCAAGAGTGGAATCCCCATGAGTTAGAGAAAACATGATTAACCTGTTTCTTTTTACAAACCCCACCCCTTCTTTTGCACATGGCAAAAGAGCTGGGATACGAGCACTGGTAAAAGGGAGACTGTTCTCAGTCTTGTCTTGGGATATTCTGAATTGAAATTCAAAGCCATGAATGTCTTTTCACAGCTCTCCTGTGGATTCAAGCAATCCAGTGATCCATTTCATGCCTGTAAACTGTGTTTTATTTGATATTTTCTTCTGTTTTCATAAGGCTATTTCATTTTGTATTTGTTTCAGGGAAGGTCTCTTCCTATTTGTCCTATTTCACCTCAAATGCATATCGTGATGCCCCTGCCCCGACCGCGTGGGGAATTTGCTTCATCTGCAAAAGATCAGGTGGGCTTTTCCCCATGAGAAGCAATGATACGTGTATCTCATCCTCCCACTGAAGCTCTTCATGCTCCTGTTTCATGGCCAAAACTGCCGTTCTCCCATGCTGTTAATGAACGTGCTGAGTTAGCAATGTGGGGAGGGGGAATAGTGCTCTACTTTTTCTGTAAAAAGTTTGATTTTTCTATACGCTATTTTGATGCAACATGAATACATATATGTATAAAGAAAAGCTTATTCCGAAGAATTTGAATACACAGCCTCTGTAGAAAATGTGCAGGTACATTCAGTTGAATAGAACACGAATACTGTTCATTTTTATTAGAGGGATTTGTTCATGACTTGAATGAAGCCCCATTGCCTTCAGTTACACTGGCACAGCACTGGTGAAGGAACTCCAAACTGAAAATAGCAATTTTTTAAAATAATTACCAAAGTTTCTCTTTTCAGCAGCGTCCACAATGTACTTACGTGATTTGGCCCACAAAACTAGGGGAGAACATTAAAGACAAGGTGTCGCTCAAAATGCTGTCTGAATTTTTAAAATGCTTTCTTGGCAGTGAAGTACATAAAAGAAATGCAACAGAGTTAGCATTCTACAAAATCGACCTGATGGTGAAGATAATGTTAATTAATATCCTACCTAAGAGAGACACCTTTTAATGGTTTTGATTCTTTTGTCTTACTCCTTGTCCATACCAAGAACGGAAAGAAAAACAGACTCTTGAGTAGGTTTCAAAGAAATAAGGCCATCTTGAATTCACATGCTTTCGGTTGATTTCTGATCCACTTCTTTAGGGATTCAAAAATGGTTGATTCCTACCTACGCATTAGTTGATTCCTGCCTATGCATTCCTACCTATGCGTGGCTGCCCCATCCCTGGTGGGGTTCAAGGCCAGGCTGGATGGGGCTTGGAGAAACCTGGTCTGGTGGGAGGTGTCCCTGCCCAGGGCGGGGGGGTTGGAACTCCATGATCTTTAAGGTCCCTTCCAACTCTAACCCTTCTATGATTCTATGATTCTATTAGGCTTACAATGGCATAACTTTATTGATTTTTAGTTTTTCTTGCACTAATATAATTGCAAATAGAACCAGATCCCAAATGTTTTAATATTTTATGCTTTCAAAGGTTGTAAGTTAAGTCACTTAAATATCTCAGCTATGAAGATCAGCGGTGGCTATTTTGTAGAGTATACACTAATAGATGGATTTTGGGGAGGGAAAATTTCCTGGGTTTTCTGCTTTTGTATCTGTTATTAGCTCTGGAATGTATGTTACCAAAGTTTCTCTGGTCAGAACACCTTTAATTCTCAGAGGCCTTCTTAAACATTCAGTTTAGAACTAATTTATTTGAAAATATGTAGTAAATAATTTCTTTACAATTAAGACTACATATGCTTTCACTGGCAGAAGTCCTTCAGAAGAAATGTTTTTCCTGGGGGAGGGAACAAGCGCGGTACCTTTTGATTGCCAGAGGGCAGCAAATGAAACTTGGACTTGCCTGTTTTAAACTATTTTGGCTCTCTTAAATATAAACCCTGCAGCTGTTGCAAAAGCACACTGTCATATATACCTGTTTTAGGTGTCCTTTAGGACACCTAATGTAGGACTACAGTAAACATTCCTTAAAAATAATTTACACTGAGAGAAAATGTTTAGCATGTATACACANGGACACCTAATGTAGGACTACAGTAAACATTCCTTAAAAATAATTTACACTGAGAGAAAATGTTTAGCATGTATACACAATCTCACACTTGAGTTGCAAACAGCACACTCAGCAGCACTTTCCTCTTTTTAGATGGGTGCTCTTTGAAACCATCAGTGTTTCAGTGTTGTTAATTTTGAAGACCTTTATATTCACTCTTTTTCTATTTCCTGAAAATAATTTATGTCTAGTCAAGTGAATAATACAGGTTTTCTCCTCTCAGATTTCCTTTTTTTCTGTCTGATAATGAGCACATCCATATTTATACATATACGTATTTACCGCCTCTTCTTTCGTAAGTAAAGAACTATACTTATAAGTTTTTTGAAAGAACAGATTTGTTTTTTCCAGTTTGAAAGCAATGGTAGCTAGCATGTATTCAGCCTGAATTGATCTAAAATTTGAAAAACCTGATTTTGGAAACAGGAGACAAAAGCTGACACACTTGTGCAGTACTGCGATCTAGATATTCGCAGGGCAAGCGATACAGGTGGATTTGCTTTTGCTTTTACATTAGTACTCCCACTTATAAAATAGGTACCAAAAAACTATTTAGGTAAGCTTAACATATGTTAAGGTCCAACTTCACTCTGGACTCCTCTTCCCCCCCATCACCAAGCAGTGCATGGGGGTGGGGGTCCATGATCGACCTGATGGTTTACTGTGTGTTTAGAAAACAAGAAAGTATCAGACATTAATCTCCTCCTACTGAAATTACATCGTAAAAAAAATCAAGAAAAAGCTGTGTATATTTTTATCCTATTTGTTTGATGAGTATTTGAAAGCCTGTAAAGATAGGTAATAAAAATAGAATCATAGAATCAT
>VXAK01004758.1:0-32344 GCA_013399435.1 Arenaria interpres
GAGTTGGAAGGGACCATTACCAGCGGGCCTGCTTTTATCCCCTTCCCCCTTAACTTCTAGTTTAAAGCTCTGTCCATGAGCTTTGTTAACTCCTGGCCTAGTACCCTTTTCCTCTTCTGGGAAAAGGTTTTCCCATTGTTCACAAGCAGACACTTCTAAACGTCTATCCCTTTTCTCAAATGAAATGACAGAGCGAGAGTCCTCACTAATGCAGCAATTCCTGTTGCCAAATTGTTCATACATGCATGTGCAATATAACTTTATCAGAAACTTACAGGAGAGAGGAACCGCGACATCTCAGAAGGCTGAAGGAGTGCTCTTTCCAGACTCTTATGCTCACACATTATGTCACAACCTCATTATATGATTTTATATTATTTTGGCACAGGGTCTGTGTGTCTGTCAGCAGAGGATTAGAGCTTGGAAGTCTACAGCACACTGCTGAGGATGCTGAGCAAATGGAGTAACAGAGTTCCGCATTCTCCTGCTGCTGAACAGGTTGGGCACAAAAGCTGTACAATACCCTCTTTTCAGCATGTTTAACCTGTGGTTATCAACAAAGCAAATTCTTGAAGCCATTAAATGCATAGTACACTGAAACAAGAATTTTAAAAATACTTTTCTTGCACATATGAAATAACTGAAAATGAAGAAGCTCTAGAAATTTAAATAGATTAACGAGTGACACAATAATAAATTTTTTATCTTCAATCCACTGTCAGCCTTGGCTGCAAGCCATAAGCAAAGGTTTTTAGTCTAATGCCTAATCAGCACATCCCAATTTGCACTGAGTTGGGACACCAGTTAGTTTTGAAGAGCACAAGTTTGCAAATGCTACAAGATAACACTGCCAGCAGCCCTCACAGAAGAGAAGGACAAGTTTATCAGGCACTAGGACCTGTTCCACGTTCCCCTGCTCCCCCCCACACACAATTCCAGTTTGCTGTTGAGGCATATGAGCAGATCACGTCAGCCTAGGCACCGCCATTTTGAACATTGCAATTTTCACATGGTTAAGCAAGAAATAGCCACATACAAGTTTCTGCCAGTCTGGCACCTAGAAAGTGAATGCATTCATCGCTACGCACACACTTCCTAAGATCTACGCTCTTTCCACAGAATCCTGGGAAATCCAACCCACCAGCTAATGTTAACATGTCATAGTCTGAGAAATGTATCAATCAGTAAGTAACAATCAGCACCCTTCGGGCAGTAATTTCTGTAGATAGTGTCAACTATTGGCAATTCCAGAAATCAATTTTACATAGATTCTACTGTTGGAAATGTAAAAGAAGAGCTGCACAAGTTTAGAATAACAAATGTGGTCTTCCTGAAATGTTATTAAAATTAATACAGATGGCTTGTTCGATGACAGACAGTGATCAACATTGAGCCATAAATAGTACTGATTGTCCTTCAATTGCATCATTTCAGATCAAGCCAATCAATAGTAGGTTTAGTACCAAAATTACAAACTTGCTCAGAAGTGTATCTTCTCAAAGAGAATATAGTATTTACAGAGATTAAATATTACAGTTTACCATAAAGTAAATCCCAGTGTACCGATTTTGTCAAAAAGACTTGATTTTAATAGTCATATCTGCTGCACATTTTACTTTATATATTCAGAGTCTACATGAAGAACAACAAAAATTTACCTCAGATATATATGGATTATTCTGCATGATTGCTTTTGGCCAGATTCTGTATGTCTTAAAATGAAGCAAAACGAAAGAAAACTTGGGAAAAAAACCAATCTTATGACTCATATTTTAAGGTACTTTCAAAAACTGTAATGGTAGGTATTAAGACTTCATTATCTATTAAAAAAGTCTCTATTGGTTTTGAGCTGACCAGTGAGTTCACATAAATTTCAAATCTATACCTTCAGTAGAAAGCTCTGTCTCTTTTTTGTTAAATGAAATATATTCAAGTAGAATACCTACTGACCTTATCTTTCTTCTTTCCTCTCCCTGCTTCATCCAATATGCCATCCTAAAATGCCCATTGCACTGTTTTCCATCAATACAGAAACATCTAAAGAATAGTGAATCTCTAACCTCATGAAAAATAAATTATAGACTGATGAAAAATATGGGTGTTATAGTTTTACAGAAATTAAAGCTCAGTCCAGGACAATCCCGTACACTTTCAATAGCCCCTTCAGAAAAGTAGGGAAAGTATTACCTGTCTATTGCCTGTCAAAGCTGTTATCATACATCATGGCAATGTAATTAGCATTTATGTCTACCAACAATATACTAGGGTAACTGAACTGGAGGCAATCCACTTTTCATGTGATAAAAGCTGAATAAGATCCAAGTAACATGGATCAAAAGACATTCTTGTTCTCTGTTGTTGCTACAGGAAGTTTCCTAACATTTCAATTCCCACTACCAAACTTCAGAAAAATGGGATAACTTCCAAGAGCGGAAAATATTTGTCTGCAGGAGGTTTCAAATGGCTCGACTAATTGCTAGCAAAATAAAATGCAAAAAGAATCTTACTCCCTCTCTGTAAAGAAATTCAGTATGGTGATATGCTGAAAGCCTTTGCACGGGACATTGGTCCTATAAAACTGTAGCCCCTCTGGGTATCAGTGCAACCATCATGATACAATTTATCAGCTAAATCATTTTTCTCCATCTTCCAGATGGTTGGGTGTGAGAAGCAGCACTGGGGACGGAGGTCCCCCTTAACTGCAAAGTAGTATTAGAAAAGGATAAATGGATAGAAAACAAACAGATATTTTCATTCATATTCATTGTTGAAGTTTCAGAATGTTACAAACTCCAATATTATCTCTAGTCCTTGCTTAAAAAGTCTACATTTCCTGTCATCAAAAGAAAATGTTAATATTCCTTAAGTACCCTGAATGGGAAAAAAAAGTTGTACTAAAACCAATCACATGCCCTTCAAGAAAAGACTGCAACATCTTTTTCACACTGCTAAGCTTCAAAAAAACAGGCATGTCCATGGGGAAAAAATCCACCAGCTGTACTTTTCAAGTATCCCAAAAGAATTGAAGAGAGGTAGGGAGGAATGTCATACACTAATAGTCTCACTATATAATGGTAAAGTGAAGCATCACAATACTTCCTCAGAGGGTATCTTTCCCCACACGCTTCACTCCCTGTGACATTTTAGGATATTAAAAAAAAAAAAACAAAAAACATACAACATCTTTGTCAAAAGGAGCAACTGTATACCTCTTCCCCGCAAACTGCACAAGGGCTTCAAAGGGAAAAGATTTTGGAACATAAAGTGATCAGCATTGTACTTCTGATTCCTTTCTGATTCCTCAGGCATGGCTCCTGTCTGGTAAGTCTTCCTAATATAAATAGATGGAAATTGTATGTTACATGATACTATGTAGTTTCAGCAGCAGATTCACAGTATATACCTTTTGCCCTGTCTCTCTTAGTTTCAACATTGTACTGACTTCATCTTCAGCTATTCTAATTTCAGGACTGTAAAACCTAGGTAAAGGGAGCCTCAAGCGATATTAATTTTAAGAAATATTCACTATCAAGCATTCTGTCTCTCAAATCAAAGGTCAAAATTTCATTGAACCAAATGAACTGATTCATTAATTTAATTTTAATCTATTTTTATCCAGCTGCTTTCTATCATTCACCAGCGTACCAGGAAACTTCATTGGTGACGTCTTTAATCACATTCACAAGATGAGGATACCTCAACAAGAAGAATGAGTGTTTGTGAAACTGGAATTTGACATAATTTTTCTCCCCCTTAAAAGCTGCTTCTAGTGATCTCTCCATGCCAGTTTCTTTTCCCAATGTGTCCTATTTTCCTTTCAAAACAGAAATTTTAATCAAGCCAAGACTTTCCACCGGTGTTCAGGTGATCTTAGAAATACGCTTCTGTTAGGTGGACATGAAAAATCCATAGTTCATAGAGGAGAAGCAGGAGTAGAATCTCATTAGCAGGCAAGGACATAATATGTATGAACAAACACATAGCAAGTGAAGTCACACGTTATGATGTTTGTTGATGTGGAAAAAAAAAAAAGGAAAAGAAAAAAGTCTCTGTTCAGGACTAATTCAGTAATGGAGATATTGCTGACAAAAAATAGTACTAAAGGTAACTCTACCAAAGGTAGTAGCTTCATGTGGCCAACGGATGAAATCACGAAACAGATGTATGAAGGCTGTTGTCCCAAATTATCTATCTCGGGCACAAGTGGAGACACTGCTGTGTAAAGATAAAAATCATTTTGTTACCAAGAATGGAATGTAAGTCTCCATTTTAATTTTCGTCTCTCTGAATAAAGGCACATAAACCTGCCGTTATCACTCTCAACAGGACATTGCTATTTCCAAAAGGCAATCATTTTAGGTAACAGTGGAAGATTTTTTGCTGACCTTTCTTTAGCTTCTCTATTGTCAGTTCTGGATTCCTTTCATGGCATGTGTATTTCTACTCTTTTCAAATATTTTCTGAAGCATACTTTTATCAAAGTGTGATACTGTGTTGACAGTGGTTTCAGTTTTTCTGATTAGCACTGAGTTGCCTTAATAGTTAGTGTATATACACTTCTTTTCACAGTGTGTCCAATTATTCTGGTTATAATGCATAGTGAGGGTCTCCAATCAGGATTTCAGTTATGCTGTATCTTCATAGATTTTCTAAATTTCTAAACAAGTATCTGTCATCTCTTGGCTTATAGGAGCTAGGAGCTACGTGTATTTACTGGGTCCATAAAACTATAGCACATTTTAAACCTGCTTCTGGCAACACATTTGTTCACATACATCAAGATAACAGGCTTGTCTGCATTACAGTTTCTTCCAAGCTCAGACCTCATTTGAGAAAAACTATCAAAATATTGAAGTTATGTAGCAAATTACACTTCTCAAAAATCTAAAGGTCACATTGTAGCATTTAAATGAATTTATAAGCCCAAAGCAAACAGGAAACAATAAACAGCGAATATGAAGTATTCACAGTTTAATAATGATCCTCAGATGCCCATGATCTCAGTACAATGTGATCACTGTATTGCCAGGAGTTCATTATCTGTTTGGCGCAGGATCGCACACTGGCAAGGCTGGCAGGGAGCGTTTGTTTCAACTCCTTTGCTGATACTCCATAACCCTGGTATTCCTTGTTGATCTTACACAGTCATTTCTATTGTAAAACTTTGACTTAGTGCAAACAGCTGAGTTTTCATCCTGATGTATAACTGAAACAGTTGGGGCTATGAGCACTGCCTTCCTTGACATGCTTACCCTTCAAGCTCTACTTCCCGCTCCGAGGGGAGGTGTGACATTTTTATTTTACTTCCTCTCTTCAGAAATGGTGGTGTCTAGTGATTCAGAGGCAAATCTGTATTTGCAGAAGCTTTCACTAAAACGTACACTGCAAGTGTGAATTCTTCCTGCTCACAGAAAATTTTTGGCATCCCTGAACTTTCACTGGGCTGAAACTGTCCCTGCATGGGGGTCAGAAATGAGCCAGAGCAGCACTTGAAGGTGCAAATCAGCTCCTCTCGCCTCTGAGCTACTTCATCTCTATACCACATTCTGTTTTGGCTTCATTAGGAATTTTCTTAAGGCACTTTCTCTGTCAACATGATATCCAAGATGATAAAATTCAGTTTCATGCTCAAGCTCGTTCTAAACTGCAAGGCTGTGGGATCTGACAGACTTAGAAATTCAGCAGCCCGTGAAGAAAACTTACAAAAAATAAGAAGCACAATATTTCTTTTTTGCTAGTTTATAAGTTACATTCAGCATTTATCAGAATGATAAAAGGCAATGCATGAGGCCAAAAGTCAGTGGTTGAATACAATACAGAAAGTGCAAGAAGAGGGCGTAACATGCCAGTTTTTGCTGGTGACACATTCTTCATTCCTCTTCCTCTTGCGCTTGTGAAAAACAACCCATTAACTGTTAAAAGTTTCATGACTGAAAACACTTCCCAAAAGCTTGCTGTCAGGCATCTGCATGCCCTTTAGGTGAAAATGCATCTGTCTGGGTGCACCCATGAGAACATAGACTGAGAAGGGGTTCTTTTAGTTGGATTTATTCAGCTATGGCAGGTAACTACTTAAATTGTCTAACTGTATAGTATTAATTAAAATATTTAAAACATCACTGCTTCATCATTCTAGATATTTTAGATTGATATGCATAAGTGCACACTGTGTAGTAGCAAAGCTCAGGACAGCACAATATTGAATATTGTTCAGATTTACTCCCCCTGCCTTTTTCCATTATAGAGGTTGTTACCTCATCACAATTAACCATCCCTTGTTTAGTTAATTACTCATGGTTATGCTATTGCTAGAGAAATTTAAATATTATAGGGATTTTTCTAACTCCGAAAGCTGTTTCTAAAATACCTCCTTTAATCAAGTAGCAATTACGTTATTCCCCACTAACACCATGAGCATGTTGACCCAGCTAGTCATGTTCTGGCAATCACAAAGAGAAAAAATACATAGCAACAGTGACTACTCCATAGAAACAGCTGAGGAACAAAAGGAAAATCCACAGAACATTTTAAATGCTCGCACTTGGTCATTTCACTGCTTTGCATTCTATCATTTCAGCACAAAAGGTTCTAGAAAAAAAAAAACCAATTCTGACTGAAACAATAAATACATTATTTGTATACAAATATTTAAAATTATTATTAAAAAAAAAAGCTTAAAATTGTAAAGCCAGATAATAATAAATTTGGGAAACTGGCCAGGGATAAGTTGTCTCAAAGAAACAAAGAGGCACAGAGCTCATTTTTAGTCTCAATTGGTAGCCAATAAAGAGCGGCAAACACTTTAGGGTAACTAGCCATGCAGAAATTAACTTTAGGGAATTTTGTAGTAACACCAACATATAGGGGAGTACACTTATAACTGATAAGTCTCACTTCCACTCTTCTTCCAATAGATTGGTGTCAAGATACAGGAATCACTGGGGCAAAGCCATGTTTTGCAATAGAAGCCTACAGTTGTTGCAAAAGGCTGTTCTTGTTTCCAGGCTCCTAGCCTGATTTTGTTATCTCTTTTCTCCACCTGCTTCATCTCCACTAGTTAACTTCCTTCCTGTTCTCATATCTTAAACCTCTACATTCCCCAGTCAGCTCATATCCCTTCCTTCTTCCCCTATTCCCACCTGCTTTTAACTGTACCTTGGGTCTTCTTTATATTGTCCTCTGCCTCTCCCATACACCATTCTTGGCTTTATTCCTAGTTTTTTATTCTTCTCTTTCTCAACATTCTTAGCTGCTCCCCTCTCAGGTGATACCATCTTCCTCCTGCTCATGGCCAGGGCACCCTGGGAAGAAACAGGATCCCAAGGAGATTTTTCTCACCCTCAAGGAGTCACAAGAAGTCATTGTGGATAAAGGGTCTCCAATCACCATATTGGAAAAGTCAGAGGAAAGCTGAAGACTAAATCATCCACAAATGTTAACAACAAGCCCTGACAACTCTCTGCACTGCACATGTAAACCACGGTTTCATCCTCAACTGTAAAAATTTGGCCAAGATACCAACAACTGCAAAAACAGTAGCCTGCATGAAGTATGAAACTAATATTGTTATCAACTATGGCTTATGTGCCCCTTACAAGTGGCACCAGCTGGAAAGAAATATATTTAATTGCTGCATTACTTTCTCAGTCAAGGTAGTTTGGAGAATTTCTGTCAAGCTTAAGATTTGCTGTATAGCCCACATTCACTCAAATAACCAGTTTCTACTCAAACATTCTCCATGTCTTCTGTGGTCAACTGCATTCAATTTCTGTATTTCCTTACAACATGTTGGCATCATATGCAGTGCTTCTTAAAGAACTTGTATATCTTCTTTTAAGAAAATATAACTTTCCTGCTGTTAACTATCATTTTTAGCACATAACATTCAAGACACTATGGCTTAAACCAACAGTTTTTTCTTCTAACTAGTGTCCATTCCAGATACAACTGTTTTCAGAAGTACTGTGCTAACTTGGGCTTTACATTTCTTAATAGCTCTTTTAATTTTCATCAGAAATAGCTAAAGAATAATTCTATCTTGCAGGTTTTCTATAGTTAAATTACCAGTGTCTTAAAAATTTCCTAACAGCCAGTACAGTACCATAATATGCCCCTCAAACATAAGCTGAAACTCAGTTGTACTACAATGATTTGAAAACTATATATTTTTTTATTGATTCAAATACATATCCCTTGATTAGACATTATCAAAGGCAGAGAGGTTGGGCTTGTGTCAAGTATCCCCAGAAAATACACGATGCATGCTTGTATACAGCCTCAGGGTAAATATTATCCATTTTTAAACATATTATGATTAAAAACTTTCATTTTTTAAAAACACTTCAACATGTGCCTTTCAAGCACTCATTCAAGAGACTGTAATATCAAGAGTTTTGCCTCTTTTCTTTTCTCTTTACATAGGAGTTATAAAATCATTCATAATCCTGTATGTTTCTATCTATAAGCTGTTAGTGTATTTCTTTTCACACTCACTTATCGTGTTGTCAATAAAGAAAGGGGAATGAGAGAAATATGGAACTCTGACACTTTTCTTTAAAAATAAGATTTCATACTAAACATGTTGTATGCAAAACAACAATGTACCTAGAGGTTTTAAAAACCAATAACTTCAAGGAAACCTTTCAGGCTAGTATCTTCAATGCAAGCAGGTTTTGACATTTTGTTGACATTCATTTTTTTTCTCTAGAAAATTTATGTCATGCATTCAAAGGTATGCATGATTTTTTGTAAGGATTTTTGGTTGGGCTTTTTTTTTGAGGGGGGGGCGGAGCAGGGAGGAGCAGGAAGGAGAGGGCGTGCAAGGAGTGTCTATAAAAACAAACAGACTTATATTATGCCAAGGAAGCAATCTGCAATGTTAACACAGCTCTGCCCTAATAATCTAGCTTTACAAAACTCTTTTACACACAGTTCAAAGAAATAGCAGCAGAGGTCTGAACCATGCTCTTAATTCACCTCAATAAATGCTTTTATGAGCAGAGGTACACTCGGAACACAAAATCCAAGATTTTATTCCACTGTTGTCATTTTCTATTATGACTGTTTAGGCTAAAGTAGCAAAATATTTGAAGAGTTCAGGAAGTCAGAATATGCAGCATTTAAGACATATTCTGCATACAAAAGTAATATTGACCAAATTAAAGAAATTGAAGTTATTAAAAGCAAGTCAAGACTTTACGACTCATTTTTGCAACCAGTTCATCTGCAGTGAACTTTTTCCTTCTCTTTCCAAAGCCTACCTACTACAAAGTTACACACATGAGACCGAGCCAGAGTGCCTTTACAGCACAAAACCCCTGAGATGATGATGGAAGCGTGCTCACCTCAAAAAAAATACAACATATTTTGTAGGGTCTGTCTTTCTGTTCATCATATCTCTGAAACTAAAGACTGACAGCTTCACAGAACACATACAGCAATGAACCGAACTTGTGAGTCCCTTATTGGCTCCATCCCTGAGAAACTTCACTAGCTTGGTACGTCCAGTTTCAGCAACAGCTACTCTTTTGCTTGGGTACCCCTGCCCCTTCCCTATAATTAATGATATTACCTTTGACACCATAGTGTTTCTATGAATCGAAAGCTGAATGGACATCATGTAGCAATCATGCTACACTTGCAATCTGTTGTTCCTGTTTTCCATTTGGCAGCAAAATCGATTTCTACAATAACCCTAGAACATTTCTTACAATATTAGAAATTATTTCATATGGTGTTCCAAAGTTAACTCTGGAAAGATAAAACAACTGCACTGTCACTGCTATCATCCAGGGCACTTGCATCAATGTTGGATTTTTTAAAAATCCCTTTATTGTATAATGAACAGTACCAACATGATTTGAAATCTAACTCATACAGCAAAACCCTACCTTAGGCCACAAAAATACTGCACTATAAAAGCATTTGAGAGATCTGCAAACAAGACTGTTAATTATTTTTATCACTAGCACACCTCCTTTAAATCTCATGGAGATTTATCTGAATCAGCCTGAAAATAGATGCATTTCATTTACACAGAGTGCAGGCCTCAGAATGCAATATGCTATATATAGCTACTTGATTGTATTTGATAAGTTTACAGCAGGAAATGTCCATACACTAACATCAAACCTGAGAAAATAATAAATTTTATCAAAAGCTAACCTAACGTGAAGGTTAGCTTCTTGACAGTACATGATTCTGAACAAGCAAGCAAGCATGTGGTCAGTTGTGGTAGTTTTCAGGATATTTAAAAGCTATTTCTGGAAAATTATACAGATTATTTTTTTTTCTTGTATTGCTGTTCACACCTAAAGACACGAATTTATAATAATTCTTACAGTTCTTATGAGCTACACTTACCCACTTATTCAGTCACAGCTTAAGACCTAGAGGATTCCCTCTTCCAAAGATTGTTGACACAAGCTTACACCATTTTTACGTTCTCAACAATTACATCACTAATTTTTCATACTATGTTGCTTATTTTTAGCATAAATATTATTTTTTACAAAATAAATGTTAAAAAACATCTTCTTACGTTAACAAAGAAACAATTTAAATCATGGTAAACATATGAAAAGAGAAGACCAATATCTTTCTTTATGGAATTACCATCAAAGCAATTATTGCATGCTGGGTTTCTTCAGTTGCTGGACAAATGTTTCAGATATGGAAAAGGCAAAAGACAGCATTTAATCTCTGTGCTATGTACATTAGTACGCTAACAACAAAGCGCATATGATCCATAGCTTTTAAATAGGTCAATTCCCTCTAATGCAGCAGAAGTTAAACATTGCAGTAGTCTTGTGGAGCGCTATCTTCAAAACTGTCTCTTCAAAAGTAAATTTGAAGCCTTAAATAACAGGAAGTATCTGAAGGTAACAATGATTAAATTCAGTCCTTTACTTCTTTAGGCGATGCATCCTCATGAACATTTGCAGTAGCTTCATATGCAGCAGTTTCACAGACCATATTTAATGCTGCATAGCCTTAGATTTGGCCAAGTAATTTTTATTCAGACTCTTTCTTGAGCCTCAGAGGTCATTACTTCTTGCGTTATAGCACCATACATTTCTAATTCAACAAATTTCATCAGACAGAGGATGAACTTTTCGGCCTCCACAATAAGCCAATATATATGCTTTCCTGCTTAGACAGAGGCTGAATCAGTTCCATAAATAAATACAGAAGCTGGCTCCAGTTTCCACGGACAATTCCCTAAGCCACTTAGCAATTGCCTCTACGTAGACACCAAAGCATCTGTTTAAAAACTAAAGAAAAAAAAGCTATGAGCATCACATACCAAGTTTTTAAAACCTTTAAAAAACATACTTTTCATATACATATAAATGCATATATACTGAAATGTATACAACTATGTACCCTACACACGGATTGTATCAGTTACATTTTATTGCATATCATGGAGTAAAAGCTGATTGTTCTTCAGGTGCAAGCTATGGCTACTGCTATGGTAGTTCCAATTAAAGCTAATTTTGTGATGATTATAGAAAGGCTTTTCTGAACTGTTTGGTTCTGGATGGTTTGAGTGGCAAGGCAAGCCTTTGCAAACACCCCTAAGAGTAGGCCAAAATGTTAAAAAGGTATTGGGAAAAAAAGGCAAAGTTCTGAGGGAGGCGGATCTATCAGATAATGTTTGTCAAGGAATAAAATTAAAACGCATGGCTGAACGCAGCTTTAGCCAGAATGAAGCACGCCAGTGGAAGATGACATCTGAATGGCTGGCAAGCACAATTGCCCTGAGCGAGAAGGCAGATGCTATCTTCTATGGCAGAAGCAATCTGAAAGCCAGAGAAAATACAGGAAGTTTTATCAATTAGTAGAATTAAAAAAAAAAAAAAAAGATAATTTCTATGCATCTGTATAAGAAACCATGCAACCTGATAACACACAGACAACATGCTGCACATCTCATGTCTAAGCAGACAGGGTATTTTGAAAAGTTCACAGTGTGATCATTTTTTTAACTCATAGTCTTTCTCATTTACTGCCTGAAATTCAGCATGCAGTCACTGTTCCCTAGACACACAGATGATACTTTCTATGTACAGAAAGCAGTTTGACTATGACATAAAACAGAGCTAATGGCACGGAAAGCACAATAACAGTGGTACTCTGGGTTAGGTTAACTTGAAATGAAACAACAGCCTAATATGCTTTAAAATTTCTCCTGCATGCATGAAGTTTTAACAGTCACTTCCTCTTTTAATTCTCAGAGAAAAGAGCTTTTTTCTGGGCTACTTTGCTGACATCTAGTGAGCCTTGGCTCAAACAGCTTCAGGCATATGAGCTCCTAGAAAAGAGAGATGGTAACAGAGCGCTCGTTCTTTTCATTCCACTTGCAGTGAAATATTTTACATGGCCATGTCTGTGATTCAGCAAGGTGCTGACTCATATATCAGGTCAGAGAACACCATAATACTGATGAGATGTTAAAATGTGTAAAGATGGTAAAGAGGAGAAAGGGAAAAGAAGCACAATGAAAAGAAGTACTGGTCAGTCTTTCCTTCCCACCCTAAATACCTTTTAAAAGGATGATTGACTCAAACATGCCACTGGTGGTGAATTCCATCTTTTCCTTTTTTTCCCCTCACATAGTTAACTGGCATATCTCAGTGCTGGTAGCTTCCAGCTAACAGCTCCTTTGTTGTTTGCTTTTAATGTAAAATATAGACTACAAGTAACTCATTATGGTCTCAAAATTAATTCAAACCTAATCCTATCATTACAATAGTATTACCATGTTGCTTTATCCTTGGCTTAGTTTGGGAGAATGGCAATTTCACATGAGATTCTCAGTCTCACTGAAGTGGCTTAATATTGCCTAGGAAACAGGCATCAGTTAGATGATATGGCATTTTCTGATATCAAGGAATTCTGAAACTTATAATGGACACAGAAACAATTTATTCCTTTTCAAATATCAACCTTCTGTTTTAAATAGAAATTGAGCAACTGAACCTAACACCGCTGATAACAATGATGAATAAGACTGCATTTTACTTCCCTGAAAAATGGCTTCAAAATGTTGGGATCATTAGTCTTGCAAGAAAAAATGGGAGAATACATACTGCTACCAACTGTCATGTAAGTTAGTCTCCTGAGAGCTGCTGGTCAGGGATTTTTACATTTCACTAAAAGAACTTACTATCTGTCTTTCTGAAATACATGGTTTAAGTAACTAAAATCTTACAAAATGTACAAACATCCAGATGCTTAAAAACACCTATGCAGAAAGTTGTGCTGCTCTAAACTTTCAGTATAACAAATTTAAGGTATTTAAACTTAACATCACTGATATTAAAAAAGCCACTAAAACAAACACTATGCAGTTCTTTGTATTATAAATGTAACAGGTGCTAGGGATTGCATAAGTTGAATATGACTACAAAACTCTAGAGAATACACACTTTTGTTACTGAGAGAAATTAACTAGTGCCTACAGGGTGCACTTTTCTTACAATGCTCATGACACTAGATGTGCTTCTCTTCCCAGACACTGCTCAAGCTGTCCACTGTGGTACCAAAACAGTCACTGCTACTTTCCTCCCTCATCAGCCCGTTATCTTGGCTTAGGCACTTCAGCCAGTCAGAACATAATTCCGCATTTAAATAGGAAGTTCAGTTGCTTTATTTCTTTCTCCAAGGCAGAATAATAAAAATAAATACTTCCAGCTAGAGAAGAGAGTGCACTTAAAAATGCTCTGGGATTATCATTTTAACACTCACATTCTGACTGCTGAACCTCTGAGACTAAAAAGCAGATTATGTCCGAAACACTTATATGTCTGTAACTTGTATTTTCATGTAAGATTACCAGTTATAGCGAAAGATAAAACTATTCAGATGAAACATCAGCGTTTTATATAATTTTGCCTTGCAACTGTATTACAAATAGTATATTTGATCATTTAGACCCAGAACTTAAACAAAACCTTAGTGTTTAAGCAGCTTTTTGAAAGTTGCAATTACTTGTCCATAAGGATAATACACACTTTATTAACTACATTTAAGTGTGATTGAATTGAATAATTGATTTTTGACTTATAGGTCAGACACTACCACATGATATATTTCACCTTTATCCATGATAAATTTCAGAATCAAACTCTACTTCACAACTCAATAAACAATTACCTTTAATTTCCTAAGTAAGTGATTTTTCTGTCGCTAAATTTCAGATGAAAACCCTGTCATCAAAAGGCAAATTAAAACTTTAATTTCATGCAGAATTTTTTCTTTTTATTAAAATTATGGTTTTACTCTATACACATTTAGTATTTTTCATAACTTGCTTTGGACTGAGTTGTAAAAGATTATTGTTATTACTTAATGAAAAAAGTGGACCATTTAATATGTCATTCACTAAGATGTGTATTAATTGTAATTGATACATACAAAATTATTACTTCTACATTTACCCTTTACAACAATAATTATGGGCTTTAAATAGTATAATCAAAGAAATCATATGTTCCCACTGAAAAAAAAAGTGAGTAGAGAAACAAGGCCAGGCAAGATTATTTTATTAAAGAAGTTCAGGAGCAGAGCTGCTTTTATTTCAAAAGCTTTCATCCCTGAGCCTTAACCTTGTTTAGACGAATGACAGAAACTGCTTTATTCTCATTTTGGTTGTCTTGATCCCTCTTCAGATCTCTCTTATCTCCACTTAATGCAAGGAACAATTTCTTCTTGAGAAAAGGCTTGAAGATGTTTTCTCTTGCCTGTCCCATTGCCACAGCTTGGCTTGTAAAACCCACAAAGTACAAGACAAACTAACATGGCACCAAAGCCTGAGCTGTCTAAAAGTAAAGACATTCGTATTGTTTCTAATTTTTCACTGTCAGAGCTTTTACAAGTACCAACAATATAACCCTTGGAACATACTTGAATGCTTGATTTCCATATTCCCAATGCACCAATACTAGAAAAAGAAACAAACGGTGTGATTAAATTCACTGAGAACTAAATTCCAGATGCCCCCGGTTCCCCAACATAAACCGTTAAATGCTGCTGCTTTTGGTATAGCCATAGGCACTATGAATCTAACAGGCAAACAAGCCATCAAGAGAACTTGGAATGGTAACAGAATTTTCAAAGATTTGATATGATAATTGAAAACACAATATGTGCCTGAAACTTTCATGTATATTACGAGAAAAGCAGAAGTACACTCTACATGTCTAACATCCAGCACCTGCATAACAGATTGCCAGCCTCAGGAACTGCTTTGTAGTTCAATACACGTGACATTACAGACAAAGTAAAATTTTATAATCTTATATAAAAAAAATACATCAGAAAATTTACCAAATTTCATTACAATGCAGCCAACCGGCAATGCCTTAAACAGACTAAAGAGCCAGGCACACCACCTCTTCATAAAGAATATATTGTAGATCCATTTGAATAAATGCTTCTGGTAAAAGCACAACAGTACACAAACTGGAACAGCAAGCCAGTTACCCTGTTGTATTTAAAATACGTTCTCTTGTAACACATGCATAGTTAGGAACCAAATGTATGCCAACTCTTAGAAAATAAATCTACCATAAAGAAATCTCCAGAGATACTGGAAAGAGTCCAGGGAAGGGCCACAAAGATGATGATAGACTGAAGCTTCTCTCCTGTATGGTAAGTCTGAGGCAGCTGGGACTGCTCAGCCTAGAGAAGAGAAGGCTTATGGGTCTACTATTAATGTGTTTAAGTACCTGATGGGAAGATGTAAAGAAGGGAAAGCCAGGCACTTTTCATGGTGTCCACTGACAGAACCAGAGGCAATGGGCACAAACTGAAACCCAAGAGGTTCCCTCTGAACACCAGGAAACACTTTTTTACTGTGAGGGTGACTGAGAGCTGGCACAGGTTGACCAGAGAGGTTTTGGTGTTTCCATCCTTGGAGAAATTCAAAAGCTGTCTGGACACAGTCCTAGGCAGCCTGGTCTAGGTCACTCTCCTTGAGCAGGGGGTTTTGAACAGATGACCTCCAGAGGTCAACCTGTCAACCTCAACTGTTCTGTAATACTAGTTTACAAGTAACAGACCTAGAGAGCAGTTTCCCTAAAATAAAATTAGTTCAATAAATAGAATTTACAATAAAATATTGAGGCAATTCTGATCCACCCCAGCTTTCTCACATGACCCTCACCATTCCTTTTCCCCCCAGTCTTTTTGATTCTTAAACACAAGAAATCAGTCAACACATAGTGAAAAAGAGTGTTCTATTCATTGAATAGTATTGTGAGAAGACCTCAGGCTGTACAAGACTTCATACACCAAACACAGGGGTAATATTTCCAGGGCCTGGCTTTCTATCTGGCTATTTTAGTATAATAAAGACTAGAAACCGCTGCTCATCCAGTGAAAACAACAAGCATTATCAGTATCATTTTTAGTTTTTTTCAAAAGGATAAAAAAGGAGGAGACTCACTCAAACCTACCTAAATCAGTACTAAATTTCTCACTCAGTACGTAGGAATCAAACATAATTTTTATTGTGCTGACATAACACAGTGTAACACTAACTCCAGTTGATTATATTTTTGCAATCCAAAGATCACCAATCAGCATTTTTCTTCATAAGGATTTCATTTCCATTATGTTCTGTCATATCTCCTCCTATTGTGAAATTTCTCTTGTTATGCATAGATCATGTATTTCTTAATTAACTTCTCACTTTATCCAAATAACAAACACACTAAACTTCAAACATAACTCACCTGAGATGTCTTGCTTCAGAAGGATAAAAAACAGCTTTATTTGCCCTTGGGAAGTAAGGATTACTCTGCAGAATTTGGAGAACAAATGCAAAAAGGAAAACATACTTTAAGTGTTCATTGATTTATGCTTTTTCTTTTTAAAGTTCCTTCTTTGTTGGCTATTTTCCAGAATACTAAAATATCTTCTAAACCATTAAAATTAAAACTATTCTATGATATACATATTTAAGCTTTATTATTTCAAAACTTACTGTCAAGAAGAATGCAAAGCAACGTATTTTATGAGCAAAATAAAGTGAATATTTTTCTTTAAAGGCACAAAGTCATTTGAGCTTTGGTTGAAATTATTATTTTTTTCTCATCTGCACATTTTATGCAAGACATTTTAAATGAAACAATATTAGTTTATGCAAGTTGTAGACTCATAGCATAGTTTGGGCTGCAGGGAACCTTTAAACGTCATCTAGTTCAACCCCCTTGCAATAAGCAGACACACATCTTCAAACACATCTTCAACTACATCAGGTGCTCAGAGCCCTGTCCAACCTGACCTTGAATGTTTCCAGGTATGGGGCATCTACCATCTCTCTGGGCAATGTGTTCCAGTGTTTCACCAGCCTCAGTGTAAAAAAATTCTTCTTTGTATCTGGTCTAAATCTACCCTCTTTTAGTTTAAGCCTATTATCCCTTTTCCTGTCACAACAGGCCCAACTAAAAAGTTTGTCCCCAGCTTTTTTGTTATAAGCCTCCTTTAAGTACCCAAAGTTAATATAGAATAATCTATTTTTGCAAATGATGACTCAGAAAAAGGGGATGTATTGAACACATCTAATTTCACAAAGCATTTCTAGACATTCTGTCCACTCACACTCTTGTCACAATCTTGTATAGTCCTAAATTCATTATAGTATTCATTATAAGTCAACGCTTACTTGGTGTCTACATATTTATGTGATTAGAAAAGAAACTGAAAGATGAACCACTTCCCATTCCCTTCCCAAACTAATCTACTATTACTTTGCTGGAATCGCAGTTCATTCAGAGCAAACGAGGTAGATAGGAACTAATTCAACTTCAGCAGAGGAAAGTGTAATGTGACGTATGATATAGTAAGGTCAGTTCACAGGAAAAGATATTCCAGGTTAATTTTTTCCAAAAAACTATACCTTTTATACTCAAGTGATGCAAGCTGGTGTGAAGAGGCTTTGGGGGAGGAGCTGTATATATAGGCTGCTATTCCTGTGGTGGTTTAACAGAGAAACTGAAAACTCGGTTATTTGTAGGCAATTCATGTGAAAACAGTGTCTTAATTTATGTTGCCTTCTGTAAAACCACATTAAGGTCTTTTCACAGAAGGTTGCAGTTTTCTAACTCCTCTTTTTTTGTGTGTGTGTAAATTTTCTTGTTCTGAGATAGCACCTCTGAAAAAAAAAAATTCATGTTTTTACATCAGCAGGCAAACATCTGTTGTTTTTCTTGCCTAAGTAGGATATCTCATGCCCTCTGACAGCAAAAACTAAAATAACTGTTTCAGTTCTCAGTGACTGCAATGTGAATAATAGCTTCACTAAAAAGTTAAGGGGTAGTATCCATTGCAAATGATAGCTGTAACTGAAAATATTTTAACCATGTTGTTCTTCCCACTCTTTCTTCTACCAACTTTTCTAGTGTTTGGTTCAATAGTTCTTAGTTTTGGATACTTGTTTAAAAGATTAAATGTGCAAGTAAATACCAAGAAATTTCTACTATGTGCAGACTTCACAGGCAAATTGATATTGGCAACATGTATTCACTGTTTCATTTTAAAAGCCCAGATTCTTGTTTTCCTTTATCTGCATTAATACACAGAAACACAAAATACATTATCACTTACACTGGATGTTTTAAGTTTATTATAAGAACAAAAGGTATAGAAAAAGGCAGTACAGTAGTTTGAGGAAAAGTCTGAGGAAAAGCTAGTAGTAGCAGAGCATATGCAGTAATACGTACTTCTTATGTTGGGGGCCCAAGTACTGCTGGATGCAATACTCCAGGTGGGGTGTCATGAGAGCAGAGTGGAGGGGCAGAATCACCTGCCTCGACCTGCTGCCCACTCTTGATGCAACCCAGGATACTGTTGGCCTTCTGAGTTGTGTGCACACATTGCTGGCTCATGTTGAGCTTCACATCAACCAACACCCCCAAGTCCTTCTGTTCAGGGCTGCTCTCAATCCTGATTTCATTATCAAAAGAATTTAATGAAGGATAGATCAGAATGAGAAATACTTTATAATCCAGTTTGTACATATACCATAACGACATACTTTTGATTAAAAAAAAGTCCTTTTCAATGATGACAACTGTACTTACTGCTAATTTGGAATTGTACTGCTTACTGTGATAAAAACTTGGCTTTTTCTTCTTCCTTATAATCTCTGAAAGTGGAACAAATCACAACAGTAATATCAAAAAATTCAATGTTAGTGACCTATGAGCTATAAAAAGTATGAATGTAGGCACAGAGCTCAGTATTTCTGAAAATAGTATTTCTGAAGAGAATCTCAGAAGACAGGACCCCTCTAAGTAATAAAGCCTACATAGCGTAGCATATATTTGAAAAATTAAGTTTCTTATTTTAAAGTACTTATAAAATTTATGAGGAATTTCCATGGATTCTGATGAAGCTGTAACGTCCACCTTATTCCAAAAGTTATTTTACCATTAATTTCTAAGAGAAATTTATATAACATTTGTTTTTAAACATTCTCCAATGTACATGTATTTATCATGCCAAATATCAGAAAGAAAAGAAGGAAATATCTTTTGTAATTCTGCATTTTTCCAGACCCTCAAATTTATAATGCTACATACTTAATAATAGCACAATTGATGTCTGTGAATGGGTTTTCTTGAGTAATCCATTCGGTACCAATAGCAGAGTCAAACACGGAGAAAGTACATCCAGTTCTATAAAACGTCAGGGCTGGTTATTTTATTGATATTCCTTTCCATAGAAACATTTTATTACCCATTTCTGCTATGAACAAGCAGCAGTTCATTTTTTCCCCTGTTTGAAGCCATATGTCAGAGAGCAGCAAAGTCAGGCTGCTTGGGAAGGAGAGCAGGAGCCAAGAGTCACAGCAGGGTGGGCAGGGCCAGGCTCTCTCTGACAAGGGCACAGTCCCAGAGCACCTGAACAGGAAACCAGAGCAGGACGGTGACAGCAACCAGGGTCAACTAACAGATCAGTGACTGCTAGATAAGGCTGCAATAACAAGGTGGATCTGAGGTCATGCCAGAAAGTTGAGACAGCAAAGCAAAGCCTGATCGGATGAGGATAACCAGAGTCTGCCACAGATCAGCGATTGCCAGGCAAGTCAGTAGTGACAAGGCAGGTCCAATTCCAGCTACATCAACTTGTCCCCCAGCCCAGGCAGTGAAAACCCCTCTGAGAGCAGGGTTATGGACTCTCGCCCCTGACATGATACTGCATTTCAGAAGACCTTTTCATTTAACTTTTCCATGCCTCATCATCCCATTCCTGCTGGTGGTTTTGCAGACACCTGAAGAACCAGTGCCAAACCTCTTAAGAAACAGGGCTAACAGAACAGAAATAACAGTGACTACCAGCACCAACGGCTTCGCTGACCTAATGGTCTTTGGCATAACTAGGATCACCAGTGCATATTTATTTTGGGAAACTACCCTTTTCCGTGTCATCCTCATAGAAAATTACACTGAAAAAAAGTGCACTGCTTACTCACTGAGAATTACCATGGGGTTTGACATCTCCACTGTGTCTAAAGCAATAATGGTAAAATAAATCCACTGTTTGAAAGGTGGCATTTGAAGTGTACGTGGCTGGAAAATTCTCAGTGTGAATGCCTTGAACAAGGACAATGTATGTACATCTCATTCAGAGAGGAAGGTCTTGGTGAAAGTCCACAGCAAAAGACTGAGAGAACTGGGGCTGTTTAGTCTGGAGAAGAGAAGGCTGAGGGGAGACCTTATCAATGCTTACAAGTATCTAAAGGGCGGTTTGAAGGAGGAGGGAGCCAGACTCTTTCCAGTGGTTGCCAGTGAGAGGACAAGGGGTAACGGGCATAAGTTGGAACATAAGAGGTTCCACTCAAACATGAGAAAAAACTTCTTTACAGTAAGGGTGACAGAGCCCTGGAACAGGCTGCCCAGGGAGGTCGTGGAGTCCCCTTCTTTGGAGATTTTCAAGACCCGCCTGGATGCAGTCCTGAGTAGCATGCTCTAGCTCTGGGCAATCCTGCTTCAGCAGGGGAGTTGGACTAGATGATCTCTATGGTCCCTTCCAACTCCAAAATTTTAGTGAAATTCAGTGAAACTTAGAACTCCAATGAGCATCTGGAGGATCTCCTGGAAGTCTGAGTATGGTCCTCCAAGGCACAGTAAAGAACAATTCAACCCTCCCACCTTATATTTTATTTATTGCCATGTCTAAATTACAAATATTTCCTGAAGGCAATTTTCATACATTTCATTTGTTTCACTATGAGTTGTTAAAAAAAAAAAAAATTCTAAGGTGGAAAGACCATGGAAAGACCTCTACAACTAGGGTTTCAAGCACAATCAATGTTCCACCTAAGTTTCATAGCTGATTTCACTGTAGAAATGAATGCTGAAGTCTCCACTAAAATACAAAGACAATTACGCTGCCTTCCAATAACTTTTTTTGTTTTTTTTTTTTTTTTTTTTTTAAATACTAGCTTTAGGCACAGGATACATTAAGCATGTTTATGCAATAAACTAATGAATGCACCCTTCAAATTCCATGTATTGATTTGACATGAAATTGAAAAGACCTTCTCCATTGCAGCATTTATGTACAACATATGCACCAGAAATATTGGTTCTTTCTGCTTCCTCTGCTGGAGCACCTGTTATTGTGAATAACTAGTGGACCACTAAGATTATCTATTTGGCTCAACAAAAATACACTGGCTTTTTGGCGGTTAAGTAAGTGTACTTGACGTGTGAAGTCAATAGTGTCAAGCTAAATGGAGCTGACAACATTTCTCCCAAGATGGATTCCCACGTGAAAAGTTTTTTATCTAGCTGAGACACGAAAATGGCTGCAGCACAGAAGTAAAAAAGGAGAAAGAGGTGGGAGCAAATAACATATAAAAGCACAACACTGCAGAATTAGAGCAGAAACAAAGCTAAAATTGATGTCATAACACTAATTACCTTGATGAAGATTGACCCAAATCTACTGTACTAGCACACAAAAAAATATCCAAGCATTCTTATGGAACTATTTTTTTCCTATCCATTACATATTTATGAGTCATGAACCAGATAGTAAGGAATTCTGGCAGCTGTCAAATGCTTGTTTTCCTACGCAACACAATGAAATTGACCTCCAAGTGGTGAAACTGGTGTGGTATTTTTCCAGTCTCACCTTCCTTATTAGGCAGCAAGCAAACTAGAAACTATCAGCTAGGAGATAAGTCTTGGAACATCATCTTGAGGAATATTAACTAGTGCGAATAAGCAATTGAGCTTAGTGTTCCATAGATACACACACATACACACACACAAAAAAAAAAAAAGGGAAAAGAATCTTTGCATTTAGCTACTTGAAGACAAGTTCCAGTACAAGCATATTTACCACTGAAAAGTAGCAACATTCAAGTCTATTAATCTTTATTCAAGGTAAAATTAAGCACACAATAGAGAGATTGGAACACTAAATATTTGTCATGGTTTGTCAAGACACCAAAGGTAATACTTCAATCTATTTACCAAATTTAACATCACCCTAAGATATAGTATTTACAAGCCTATTGCTGAGGTATATTGAGAACAATTTTCTAAAAATCCCATAATAGAGTCTATGACTTAGGAAATATCATTTTAGAAGTGATCCATTGTATAGCTAAGTACATATTGGTGCTTAATTTAAAAACAGAAAAGAACTCTTAGAAACCTTTTTTTAACATTATTTGACATCACACAGAAGTGCTACCCCACGCAGTACCCAGTGCTCTGGAGGCTGAAGGGTTTTAAGATCCACAGCAGCAATGTAATTCATATCTGTTCGAATGGTCTTTTTGTAGACTGGACATGAATACAGACGTGGATCTTTCGAAGCTGAGAAGACAGAAGAGACATAAAAAACAATGAAACTAGGTTGAAAAACCAGGGCTCTAAGGGGCTGCACATAAGGCAAATGTAAAACGGAATCAAAGTTCAATAGCACAGAGCTCTCCATCACCACCAAAGAAAACTCTTACTTGATTCTCACACTGTTTGCTACTGTGTTCTTGGCAACTAAAGGCCACATACAGCTTGAAATTCCTGTAGGTTTATTTAACATCAGCACCTAGGAACTGGATGTAGCAAGAAATGTAACTGGATGCTCTAGCATAATTAGCATTATTATTAATTCAATATTGAATATTACTTCTGAATATATTACTAATGTGTCAAAATAAAAATGCCCTATTTTGAACAATGTATTTTGAAATGTATTTAGTATTTCAGAATATAAATTGTCAATTTCTTCAATGTAGAATTAGGACAGTAGTCTTCACATACTTAATACTTCAGTATTCATTATTTAGCATCTTGGCTGCTTTCACAGTGATCATGCCTCATGAAAGATCAACTACACAAAAACTCGGCAAAACAGCATGTAAGCAGGCTATGCTTTTGAAGGTGGAATGTTTTTCAACAGAAATTTCCAATTTTACATTTGACAGCGGATAGCCCTATCCTATTTTACATCCCTATTCAACAGCATTTCCTATATTCCATTATCACAGTCCTTTTCTGTCTCAAAGACAAAACACCTTCTACCACTTCACTCCAGCTCTGTCTTGCTTCTGTTAGCTCAAACATAGCCTTGTATAGAAAAAAAACATGCATTTTTATAAATATACATGTTACATCTATAACGTTACCTATAAATAACTTATATTATACATGCTTTTATATATATATGTTGTGTATACATACTTATATAAGTTTTATATTTATATAAATTACATTAGTTTTGGGGACATGGGAAAGAGGTTATTTGGATTACAGAGGTTACAGAGTTTACATATATAAACGTTGATCTCAATCTGGGACACATATTGTCAATGGAAGACTGAACGCAAGCATGTTCATCAGAGCAGGCAGAGATCACCTCATGTAATGGCTTTAAAAAGCTATTAACACCACTAAGACAAGAAGGTAGAGACCTATTCAAATATTAAAAAAAAAAAAGTACCTATTTTCAAGGAAGGCTGAGGGCTCATTTTGTATAGAACACTGGGAAGTTTCCCCTGTTGGAAAAGACTCAGTATATACACAATGAATAGTGACAGCCTCATGAAAAGCCCAAAAGACTTCCATGCAGTTGAATAAAAATTTACATTATATTCTCTCAAAATAACATCCTTTACAATACAGTTACTTACTGTTATTCTCTGCATATATCCTTATAACTGGCATCATCTCGAAGAGCACCTTGGGCTTAGATTCAGTCAGTCTCATGTTTCTTCTGTCCCACCCAGCTCCTTCCAAATACAGCCCATACACATAGACACCTTCCAAAGCAGGGCTTGTGATATCATCCTTCATCCATTTAGTGACCTCATTGCGCAACACTACACTGTCAAGAGCCCATCCTTTGTTAGCCCTTGTTATTTCCTGCCCAAAATAGACAAAAGTATGGAGGTTACATTTTCACACGTGCACAGAGCCTTTTTTTCCAAGCATTTTTTAGGAAAGTATTTGCATGGTCACAACTTATACTCTTCAATACCAAAAAACTTAACTTTATATGATATCCATGTTTACAGCAGTTTGACTTCTCTTTAAGCTAGTGATGTCATGGTACTGGAAGAAATCTTTCAGTACGTTATCCACTATATTTGATTTTCAATGTTTCTATTATATACATTATCTTAAGACCATATGAAGTAACACAAACCCTGAATGCCAATGGTAACTGTCTCTTGCAAATATGAAAATTTGACAGCCTTCATGAGATGAGAAAACATTAACTGCATGTGCTAAGCAAAACAGTTCCAATAATAGAACTAAAATGCATAATTTGCTACGTATTTTCTGGGGCTACCTTCCTTTTCCTGTACCTATACTCTTCATGAACCGTATTCTTAATAATGAGTAAAAACTCACCCAGCTCCAAAGCTAGATAAAGAGACTGCAAAAAAAACACAGAAAATACTTGGAGATAGATATGTTTAAGATTCAACATATATTTCAAATTTAGTCTGTTGGTACACTGGACAAGACTCCTTTATCTCACCCAATCCCTTACTATGCCATACCATTAAATTATGCCAGACCTAAATTTTATCCTTGTCTTGCAAATGTTTTCCAATATCTTAGACTGAAGTAATTGGAATTAATTTTTGTCCCATACTGCAGTTAATTAGCTGCTTTAAAAGAGCGGAAGGGTTATAGTTCAATGATCATTCAAGCTCTTTATCTCTCATTTCTGTTTGTTTCACCACAGAGCAAAGCCCAGAAAGTCACTTTGGTTTTCACTTGGGATATTGGATTGTTATGTATCCAAAATATCTTTTTAGAGAACTGTCATGGTTTTATCCCACCTGGCAAAAAAGAACAACACAGTCTTCTCACTCGCTCCCCCAACAGCAGAGGGATTGGGGTACAACTGGAAGAAAAAAGTCAAAACTTGTGGTTTGAGATAAAGGAAGTTTAACAGAATGGTGAAGGAAAGAGAAAAACAACAATAACACAGAGAGGAATGTACAAAACACAATTAATGTACCACAGCTCTCCAACTAGAACCAGAAGCCCAGCCTGCTCCCAAGTGACAATTTCTGACCCCTGCCCGGCCAGCTCCCTGTTGTATACTGGGCATGGCATCACATGGTACTGAATACAGTTTGGCTGCTTTGGGTCAGCCAACCTGGCTGCGTCCTGTCCTCGGTCTCTGAAAATTAAGCCTTTCCTCACCAGAACCAGGACAGGAACCACAAAAGTTCTACAGATTCCGACTGTTTCAGATCCTGCTATGAAACCCTTTCCACAAGCTTGGGTCCAAAGGAAAATTAGGACAGTTTAGGACTGTTTACTCAAATGAAATATCTTGTTATATAATTATAATTCCAAGGCTATGTACCTGCAATGTTAGTCGAAGCTGGTCACCAATTTGAACCAATTTTGAATTTGATTGACAGTCGAAGACTACATTACCCAGACCTCCGAGCAAGAGAGTAGATTTTCCTTCTCTGCAAACCTTCATTTGCTTCTCAAAATGTTAGCTTTTTTCTAAGGTCCCATTGGATTCCCACCTGAGCATTCTTTACCAATTTTACACATTCCCAACAATTATTGTCTCTAGTGCGTCCCCTTATGTCAAACAACATAGGTATTTATTGCCTCCTTTTAAAGTGTAAAGTAGCTCACTTGTCAAATGCAACTAGCATGCTGAGCAACCAACACAATCAGCAAGTTGACAGAGAAATATATTAATAAATAATTCATACTTAGTATGCATTAATAAAGGAAACTCTTTCCCACTTCATTAAAAGAGACTGAATCAGCTACTGAACTGCAGAAGTGTGGTTTAAGACGAATTCTATATAAGCTGTTCTAGCAAGTCTCCAGCCAGGTGAGTACTGAACATAGACAAAAAGGGAGGAAAAAAAGGAAAATAAATTCATAGGCTTAACACCTCTTCTCAGGGATATCTCAACTGTAACGAGATGTTACCTCTCCAGTCTACCTTAATAATGTCGTAATGTAGCCCCTACATACATGGGGCTCGGTTAAAATAGGAAATATATTTTAACACATTAGTGGTTGATATACTGAAAAAGCATGTGCAGAAGAAGAACACTTCACTCAGGAAACGTTAGGCAGTTATGCAGTCACGTATCTTCCCTGCTGACATGACGGAGCCACGTGTACAATTCAACCTTCATCACACAATTTTTAATTTTTTTTTAAAGTATGTCAAAGAATAATCAGAGTGAGACTTTAAACACAATTTACCTGCCTCACTGCAGTTAAAAATCCTTGAGGATTAAAAAACCCCGTCATCCAGAAGCAGTTTGGTCGGCTTTCAAAAATCCAATTGTAAAACTGGTGGTTTCTTTCTAGAAGCTCAGTAAACCAGAAACCAAGTGTACTGGAAGCCCAAGATGCCTAAAAGTAGTAAACAGTGTGTTCATTTTTTAATTTTATTCAATAGTTTTAAAACATCATATTCATGTCAACGTAATTCCTCATAAGGTAGTAAATAACACAGTATTAGCAAAGCATATTTAAAAGTCATTTTTCATATCTTAACTTTAAAGCTGATAGATAAATGTTGCATCCCACTGAAACTTGAAGCAAATTCTTTCTCTATTCAAATTCAGGCCTACCATTCCATTTAGACATGCTTAATAGTCACTGTGGTAATTGTCCATTTTATGATGTGTTTGCAAAATTAGATAGCTATGTAAACTAGAAGAAATATTGTCTACATGTCTTTCAATGTGAATGCATTAAGATAACAGGATTTATTCCAAAACTATTCTGCTTTTTCTGAAAACAGCTAAGGAAAATTGAGCTTGGGCTGTGAAGATTTATGATGATTTTTCTCTTTGAATAGTTGTATCATACTTGTTTTGTGAAACATCTGCTTTGATCTAGGTTTTATACCATGAAAACACTTTTTCAATACAAACAAAATAAGCAAATACAAAAATCCCTCCCCATTTTTCTTTCCATCGGTTGCCATTAAAGGGTCTAGTTGTTCCTGAAAACAATTTCTACAGGGAGAGGTTGAGAGAGCTGGTATTGTTTAGCCTGGAGAAGCGAAGGCTCAGAGGAGATATTATGAATGTTTATACCTCATGTGTGAAGATTGGAAGAAGATTGAGCCAGATCCTTGTCACTAGTAGGAGAAGAGGCAATGGGCACAAGATGAAGTGTGGGAAATTTCATTTAAACTTAAGAGTGTTTTTGTTTGGTCGGTTGGTGGTTGGTTGTATTTTACTGCAAGAGTGATCGCACACCGGAACAGATGGCCTAGGGAGGTTGAGGACTCTTGATTCTGGAGAGTCCTGGGAAATCTGCTCTAATTGACTCTGCTTTCAGAAGCGGGGTTAAACTGGACAATCTCCATAGGTCTCTTTCCAGCCTCTACTCTTCTGTGATTCTGTGACTACAAATCTTAATCTCAAAAAATAGCAACAGTGTAGTCCAGTAGTGTGGATGCCGTTTCTTTAAAATTCATCATCGTGTTTTAAATTATTCTCTTCTCTCTGGCTTTTTATCCTGACAAAATGCAACGGGCTGTTAAAATGGGAAACACCTGTATCTCCCACATTCATTTCTATTTTTTATTTTAGCCCAAAATCTCCTCTAGCAGGTGCAGAGTCCCCATTAACACTTGTGTTTGAAAAAAAGTGTTCACTGTATGTCTAGTATTTTAATCTAGCTTGAGAGAAATAATGGGGTTTTTCCTTACAAAACAAGTCATGTGCACCTACTTTTTTCCAGCTAGCAGGAATCCTTCCATCATACATGCAGTCTAAAGCATCCCTCAGATTTTCACTCATAACAATTGTCCCATCAATGGCAAGTTTTAGGTCAGTTAGAGTGCTTCTCACTAAGGAAATAACTCTCTGCATTTGTTCAATCTCCTGTCGCAAAAATATGTTCATAGGCTGAAAAGGTCCCATGTTCTTCAACTTCTCTTTTACCTGTAAGTAGAACACCAAAGATCCTTCAGGTATATATGACTTGAGTACCTGAAGAGAATCTATACTCATAAGCATACCACAAATAAGGGAAACTTATTTCTGTGTAAAAATAGAGAAAAGAGTGTTAGATTGTACAAGTTTCCTTGCTCCTTCTCATAGCTCAGCACCCTGAAATTTGGCATTTATAAGCCACCTAGCCTTGTATCGGATCCTCATGCTAACCTCCATTAAAGAGTAAGCAAAATTGCAGAAGACTAAGGATAAGAGATATTCTCCTCAAGGAGGAGATGGCAGGCAAATTATCTAATTAATAAAACATCTTACTGCTTACATGAGTAGGTGGCTACTTTGGGAATCTGTTGAAGTATAAACATGGATGTGAACTTCTTTTTGATGACACATTAGGGTGATTCACATCTTTCATAACAAAAGTGTTGTAAATGCTTTATTACTGTCATAACTAATTTCACTTGCTTTTAAGCTTTCACAAATACAATGAAACACAAAAGTTCAGCAATCCCTGATATAGGAAATACAGGAACCTTCTATTATTTTACAAGCATTTTTCTCTCATTTATTTGAAGCTCATAACCAGCCTCACCTGGGAAGAGCTGTAATGTCAGTATCCTAAAATTCTGGGGCTCCAAAGGATAACTAAGAATTATGGAAAGACTGAAACAAATTGTCCAAAGACCCAATTAAATTGTAGTCTCCAGGATGGAGACACAGAATGCAGTCAATCGGAGTGCCTACGTATCTATTCATCGGTAAATGTTTTCTGTCGGAAACTCCTCTCACCTTGAGACTCATTCCATCTCCAACAAACAGACGGAAAGGTGCTATTTCAGAAAACAAATAGCTGCAAGGCAGTAGGTGTCCATTAAGAATATAATTACATAGGCTATTATGTGTTAATATGGATCCTGAGATATTAATACTAGGCTTCAATCAGCGAAATCTACCACTTGACAAGTTTTTCAGCATTCACTTCACTGAAGAAGAAAGCAACCTAAAAATATCTTCAGAATGTAAGCTGAATCCCAAATACGTATGTTAAAGCTGTAATACTTTTAGAAACATGCATACACATGCAACACAACCTCAGTTCTCTACAGTGTCAACAACCTTAGTTAAAAGCCAATGATCCTACCTCCCCTTTAGTTCAAATGACAACTTAAGCATTAAGTAATTTAATGTTTTCAAAAAGCTCTTACAAAAGCACTTCAGTGCACATTTAGTGACTTCATTATAAATGTTAAGAGTCTGGTCAGACTTCTTTAAAATATGTTTTTAAAGTATTGCCTGTATGAATGAATTCAGACATGCTTTTAAAAAAATTAATATAATTACTTTTTTTTTTTTGTCCACGCAAAACAAGATGGAGCAACTGTTTTTGACAGAATTTCATTAACTCACTTCAAATGGTACATAATCAGCAGGAAGCTTCTCCAGCATATCATCAGCCAGTCTGGCTACAACTGCCTCTCGGGTTTCACCTCCTCCACCAGGGCTATCTTTAGGCTGAATGTTGAGGATGATGTCCAATACATCCTTGGAAAGTTTACTTTGGTAAGTGATATCCGCATTAGGGTGCAAACCAAACACCTCTGGTGTGTCATAAGCAGGAAGACTCTACATAGTAAAATATAAAGGTACAACTGGACATGGATTTTTAAGCTAATTATTAAAAATAAATAATAATAATAAAAAAACAGACAGCAACACACACAACAAAACCAAATAGCAAACACAAACAAAAAACCCACTCTTATATTGTTAAATAAGAGGCTACATCTCTTCAAATGGTCTTAGGGCAAATATCTTGCTGTGATCTGTTTGTCATGTCACAGCCCAAATGGCACCAAGATTAACAACAAATTCAGCTTTAACCCCCATATACTATTTTAATAGTCATCTTGTACTTTGATGTATCTACACTTCTTGTTTATGTGAGGTTCTACCCAATGTCTGGACTCCTTTCTTTGCCCTCTGTAATGACTGTATGCCTTCAAGTATGTCCCTCAAGCAAATCACATGAAAAAGAAATTATTTTTGTCACGACAACGATAACATTGATGACGACAATTAGTTGTCACTAATAGATGTGCAGACTGTTAAAAAGCAATAAAGAATTTGTAAGTAGAAGACAAAATACAGGCACTCAGAAGAAAAGACAAAATATAAGGATTCAGAAACTTGTGAGAAACAAGTGAACTGGGTTTTTGTGTGTTGAAAAGCTTTCATTTACCAACCTGTATGTACTGAAGGTATTGCTCTATCACAGTACATTTGGGTATGCTGTATCCTTTGTAGAAACTGAATTCCTGACTGAATGTATTTTCACTGAACCAAATCTTTACAAACGTGTTCATGAGTCTTTTGTCATAGTCATCTGTCACACGGCCACCATACTGGATCTCACCTATCATGTAACAAACAGTACTCCAAGAGATCCCCTAAAAGGAAGCAGAAAGCACTGGCTTTTTAGAAGGCTAATCCTCTTCTCACCTACTTACACCTCCCCTCAGTAAAAACAATAGATATACCAATTCCTGCATTTCTGTCCCTTTTGGAAGAAAGTTATTTTCTTACTACTCTTTTTTCCTATAAGCCTGTATTCCCAGAACACCTTCAGGGATTTTTCAAAATAAAGTTCATTGACAACTAATTCAAGAGGCTATTCCAGCATCTGGGCAAGAGGGATACAGCTACATTCCAATCATGCTTTCAACTTCACTTAAAATGCTGATCACAAAGTGATCTGCCACAGACCTCTATATGACAACTGACCATATGAAAGTGAGGAATGTACGAGGGATTCTTACACAGTCATTTAAAGCCACTTTCAATTTCTTTATGCTGCCAAGATAGGTTGGAGGAGCTTAATATTATTTTTACTTAAAATAGGTTAAAACAAAAGAATATTTTAAATACAGTTGTCCATTTTTAACTATCTGACTTAATTAGCATTGAAAAGAAGGTCTATAATTCTAAGGTTTACATTTCTGAATGTAATTTTCGGGGGAGGTGGCTGGGAAGGATTATTATTTTTTTTAATGTATAGTTTAGAATAGAGATCTAACATGCACAGGATTAAAAGTCTAATTTAAGCCTGCTGCTCTGCAGAAATGCACACATGGAATGTTGATTGTTTGTGGAAAGAACCAAAGGAATAATTTAAAATCATGTTTATATTTCAGTTACCGGGAACCATGTATACACATTCCACTACTAGAAAGATCCATCACCCTAATCCACCTTCCCCACAAAAACATTAATTACCTTCTTAGCATCCAGGCTATCCAAGTGGTTTTGAATGAACTGCACAGTAGCATTGAAATCAGCTTGATTAAACTCATAGGGTATATTCCAACCCAGAGATCCAAACTTGCGTCTTTCTTGAATGATGGAGTGTAGAAACGCTACAGCATATAACATTGGTTTCCATTGTACCATGTCACTGACATCTAGTAAATCCTGGCTGACACCTATTGATTGTAAGTGGACTTTATAAGAAACACAGTCATAGTATTTTTCAAAACTACTTCAAAAAAAGTGCTAAAACATCACCTCTACAGATATTCAGTTGGCTCTCTGCCTCTCCCATGAGTAAATTATTGTCCTACCAACTGTTCTATACTGGAGACAGTTTATAGCATGTTATCAAATTGCTTAAATTAAAAGCATAAACTTCAAGGGGAAATAAAAAAAACACCACTGCAATTTACTAATAGTTGAATTCACATTAAGTTGGTTTCTGCACAGATTCTTTGACCTTTACTTTAAGCCAAGCAAAGAGCACTTAACAGTCAACAAAGATTAACATGTTATTTTTTGGCCAAAGGACACAGAAGATTAAAAATTTACACACTTTGACCTGTGATATTAAAAGCCAACATTTGAGAAACAAAA
>VXAK01004761.1:0-34970 GCA_013399435.1 Arenaria interpres
ACCCCATATGATTCTATGAATTAAGAAATTGCAATCAAAGGAATGTAATTGTCCAGTTGCTTGTCTAGACTGACAAAACTTTGTCTGCTGGTTTGGCTAGTTTATCCCTCATACATTGTAGGACCAAGAAAAAGACAGTTATTTTCTAAGTAGAGGTAGGATGGGCTTTTCATTTTCCATATAGTTAACCTGTTTAATGACTGCATGATGTTGTAAACAAGTCTGTTTCTTCTAAAGCGTTTAAACCATTTTATCCAAATAACTTTGTATGAGGTAAATACGAGAACAAGGACCCAGCAAGTGCTGTTTCTTCCTCATAACTCTTTAAAATATGTGATAGACCAGGTTTATCACAGACTTTCCAGTGATATCAATACAAGATAGAACTGCTTCATTTGAAACCAGTTGTAATAAACCAAAACCTCATTCTATATTGTCTTATAAATTCAGGATTTAGAACACTTTCAGTATAAAAGACACAAATATTTGCTCTCTTCAAGTAGGAAGAGCTACATATCTACCTGTACTTATCCTACAAAGCAAGTAGGCTAGTATGAGGAAAAGAGCAGGTTAGGCATACTGCTATTTGTTAAGAGAAAAAGCAGTTTTGGGAATGGACTCTGACTCTTAAAAAGTTGCTTTTTTGTCTTGAAAAGGTAAACTTTTCTGCTCACCCAGCGTCTCTAAGTGTCTCCCATATATGCATCTGTTTTTGAAAGGCAACGGTTACTTGCCAGTTTCTGTACTAATAAAAAGATCAACTGAGGGCAGCCAGAATGACGTATTTGGTAATTCATTAATGCCTCCTAATTAAGAATGTTTGAAATTTCCCAACTTCTGTTCTCAGTCAAGGAAAAGCAACTGCTGTTCTTGACTGCTGAGGCTCCTATCAGGCAGTGGCAGGTGAATCCAACTGGAGAACCTAAAACATTAAAGTGCACATGAAGAGTGGCAGTAGCTTGGACAAGTCTTTTTTTCCTTTGTGTTTCCTTAAAAATGTTTACCTCTGAGGAGAAAGCTACAGTAAGTTTAGCTCCAGATTTCGATAGATCTCTGATGGCAGACAGATTGCCTATTTCTATGCTGACAACACATCTGACTGATGAAATGATTACCAGATTACTTATATACACTGATGCATATAGATCATACACACAGAAGTGAAAGAAAGGTAGACGTGCTACATGCTGACCCCTCAAAGCATCCCAGAATAAAATATATATATATTGAATTCTGCCTTAACACTAAGAAGAACTACAGGGAAAAAAAAGTTATAAGGGAAATGCCTTTAATTTACCACACTTTGCAGGTACTGAGCCTGTTTGGTTTTTTTTTGCATTGTTTTGTTTTGTTTTTAATGCAAAGATGAAACTGCATTTTCCTTTCTCAGAAGAAAGATTTATGCAGCATTTTCTTATAGAATTCAGAAAATACTATCCTGTTGCTAAAAAGTCACAATGGAATAGTCTGAAATCATCACATTCACATCCCTGCCAAAACCCAATGCATGTTCAGCTTTTATCAGCTCACAAAGGTGATGCAAAATGAGAACAGTTCACTGAGCTGCCACTGTAACACTGAAGGTATTCAAAAGAGAAAAAGCAAGAGTGTATTACCTTTTGTACAGGCAAACTCTGAATGGTATCTGCCTGCCCCAGAACTGAGAGCAAAGGAACACCACGCATTTCAAGGGTACTTCTAACAGCACCATTCATGCCACCAGACCCCATTAAATACGTTTGTAAATCATTCAATGGAATCAGGTAAATTTATAAGGTTTTTTTCAATTCCCTTGTTGAAATATGAATGGATTAATATTTGCATTTTGACATCATACTGACCTGCAAGTTCCATTCAAAGATTATTATGTAGCCTCTTTACTCAGATCCTCAGTCTTCTATCAGAAGGTAAAGTCAACCATTCCTAGTTAAGAAAGGCATAAAGCATGGTGTGAACAAATAAGATCCAGTCCCATTATACAAATGCAATTCTTCTTCTTGATCATATGAGATCTTTCTTGCAAATGAAAAGACTTTCAACACTGTATAGCACCAGTCTACACTGACTTTATTTTGAACATCAGTCATAACCTACTATCATACTAACAGCTCTGAATAATTTACTACTCCTACAGTCCCCTAGGAACATTGTGGTTTTAGCTTTCTAGCCTCATGCAGTGTTCAGACTAGGCAGTGTCTCTGGTCTGTGTCCACCTCTGCACTCTTGGTGCCTGGGGGCCCATCTCGTCCGCCTGATTCCCCATTGCTAACGCATCTAAGAGATCTCACATATGGTCCCACATAGGAAGCACAGTCAAAGGCTCAGAATATCAATATAGCTGATCTTCTCTACTAGTCTCTGAATAAGCAGAACTCAGATCAGGTAGTTCTTCATAGACAGCTTCATAAACACTTTAAAAACACAAGATATATTTCTCTAAATAGCACATAGCCTTTACACTTAAACTATTGCAAGCCTCCTACTACTGTGTCCTTCAGTACAACCTTAGACTGTATAAAAAAATAATTCAAGAAACATCTGGGAGAAGTTACTATATCACTACTAAAGGAAAGTCTGGCTCTTGCAATTGCATGCGTGTCCTCCAGTCAAATGATCTCTCAAAAGACAGATAACCTCAACGGAGAGGCCAAGAAGAGTTAGTTATGGTCATAAAAAATTAAGTCAAGCCCTTGAAATTCCATCATTCTCTGATGCAGGTATCTACTAAAAGCAGAGTTAGGAAGCCAGCTGTGTTGGCCCCTTAAGTATTCTGCTTTTAAAAATGATCTTTTCATTGCAAAGTGCTTAAGTGTATAGGTGTCTTTCAAGCATGGCAGTGTTGTCAGAGTACTTCCTCATAGATACAAGTCTCTGAACAGTAGCATGTAAATACAATAGCACTGATTAGTACTGCTTCCAAGGTCAGGAAATTGTTACTAATCCCTTTCTGAGGAGCACATGTAACTCCATTATCTATCTAACCACAGCACTAAGACACAACAAGATATGCTTTACGAAACTGCTAACACATGCCTCCAGAGCACTAGTAGGCTCAAGGCTTGGTCCCAAAGAGGGTATTAAGCTCTAAGTAAATCTCTTGAAGTCTCATACTACTATAAATAGATCTTTTGTTTAGTGTCATTTAAATTTGGGAAAGAATATATTCTTCTTGAAAACATATATATTTAAATGGACTAGGTACAACTGTGGAGAAAGCAAATGACCAGTGAAGGCATAAATGCCAAATACTTTTTCTATAAATCTTTATTGTTTCTTAATATATTTTATTATTTTTACTCCAAACTACTAGTCCTGTACGTTTCCACCTGCTGAGAGGCTTTGTGGGTTTTTTAAGTTTAGCAAATAGGCTATATTTCTCTGAAATTTTGTTAAAATAAAAACAGTTTCTGGAATTCACAGCAAATGCTTTGTCATTGACCTTGAGAGTACTTTGCCAAGGGATTTCTATACTTTGCCAAGAAGTAATGGTGATAGCAGAAATTTTGACACAGTTGAAACTACAGTAGTCTACTGTGTTGTTGGTAGCTTCACCTCTCAGTAACCCCAATGGCAATGTTGTATTTCAGTTGTCAATTGGCACGCATATAATATTGGAAAAATAAGGATTTTAGAGAAACAACATCACAAGCAGTAGTATGCCTTTGGAAAAAAGTAGTATTTAGAAATCCTGATTTTTCTCATGTTTCTTACAGCTTTGTGGAAGAATTGTGCAGGATGCTTGAAAATATTTTTTTTTTACATTAACAGAACTTAATATAATCAAGTTTATTTCAGCACAATGAAATCTTCTAGTCTTTTATCTCAGCATGCTTTAAAATAAATACTGATTTATAAATTATTTCTGTTTTTCTCCAACAGCATTTTTTTTTCTCTTTATAGGTATATATCAAGCTTATAGATAAAAAATACAGACTTTTAGAGCATTTAACTGGAAGAAAGCTGCTTTTCAACGTTCTCTGAAGTAATTTAAGCAGGGTGAGTCATCTTTCTCAGCCTGAAATCCTTTGCTACAAATAAAATAAAAAAAACCTTGAGGCCCAACATTGTGAGTGACAAATATTATTTAAGTAAACTGAACTTGTCTATCACTTCCATTCCCCTACCTCTCCATACAAGAATTAAGGCAGTATGCTTGAAACCCTTAATCGCATATTATGTTTGCAAACAGCATAAGGAAAACTTTTGACGTTGTTAGCCCTTTTGCACATGCAGACCCGGTCTGTTGAGTACTGATAACCCACCTGTGAGCAATGCATCAGCATGCCTCCCTGTCAGCAGAGCTGAGGTAACCTGGTGCTTTCAAAGGCCTGGTGCTATAACGAACACTTCAGCAGATAAGAGCTGTGGACATGGCTGCAGGGCTGGTGAAATCATCCAATGTGAAAGACCTGGCTCCCTCCCTGCTTGCAAGCTCTGCTTTTTTTCCCTATGGGAAACAGAGGAAGAGGAGACAGCAGATAGTGAACTTTTTCCCTGACACAAGGAGTGCTTCTACAGCTCAAATGTGGTCATTAAATTTTACATGTTGACACCCTATCTTCTGTTTAAAGAAAGTTTTCAACCAATCATCAGAGGTTCAAAGAAATGGCCTATTGTACTCACATATACAGCATAGGGTTATTATCACTGCATTAGATAAAAAGGAACATTTTTCTCTGTGAGAACAAACATTTAAAATACTATGCATCTGATAATGGGTTAAAGAATAAAAAAAATAGTTATTTTCCATTTAGTCTTCAATATTTCATATGTTGTTTTTTTTTTTTCCCTAAACACCACTAGGTGATAAAGAATCCAGTTGGTATGATAAACAATTTCTGTAATGCAATCATTAACTGCTACATTTTGGGAGCACGATGCTGTTAATTCAGCCTGCTGTTAATTCAGTTCTGATTTCAGGCTGTTGAAATAGAAATAAAACAAAATGTATCACATTAACATGAGAAGCCTTCTATATGTATAGCCAGCTATAGCTGACAACTATATCAAGAAACAGGGAAGGGAAGGGAAGGGAAGGGCTGAATAAGCCCTCCATTAGTAAAAATATAAAAAGGCTACACACTCTTGATGAAGTAAAAGACAGGATGGCTTTATAGTATGACAACATTTACGGGTTAGCTTTTTCATATATGGAATGGAAATAATCTTCTTTGCAAAGAAACTTAATTTTGTTGTAAATGTATATGACATTATATTGATTGAAGCACTGGAGAGTGCTGTATATATATACATACAGCCCATTGTTCTAATGTAAGTGCGAGAATATAAACCTATTACATTTAGTCATGGTTGCTTAATAGGAAAATGACAGAAAGGACTGAGATGAATCATGCACACAGTAGGTCCTAGGAGACCAGACATTATCATCATGCAACAAACATAAGGGATCATCCTGTCCGCACCCTAGAACAACTCGGTGATGTTATTATCGTCCTGATGATGAGAAAATGCTTAACATCACAGAAACAAGTATTTCTTTTGTCTGACTTTATATGTAGCGAAATCAATTTGAGCAATGGTTTTCTCAGGTTTTCCAGTTGTACAGATGAAAACCAGAATTTAGAGGAAAGACCATCACAGGACAAGGACATGGAGAAAGTTAATGGAGAGTTTAAAAATATAATCTAAGCTTAATTTTTACAGTCAGATTGGTCTGAATGTCAGCTAGGACATCTGCAAACAGTCAAAACTGAAGCACACATAAAGCTGTAACTCCACATGCCTCAAAAATCTTTTGTCTATCCATGGTATAGTAGAAACAGTGAAACTGAACTAGGTTTCTTATACATTCATGTCACATTTGATCTCATAGAGAGCATCCTTGTTATTTAGCAAAGGCTGAGTTCAAAATACATGTAAGGAATTTTAATGAAGCTTCTCACCTTTGCCCATAATATATTTTCCTTCAAATAAATAAAATATCTTTGAGACCTATACTGCTCATCAAATCTGGTTTAAATTGATTTGTTGTTTGGTGGATCAGAAACACAGAGAAATATGTGGACAGACCTGTTACATAGGACTAAATTCCTTAGGAAACCAGGATAGCCAGTTCTAATGAGTTTTCTGTGAGTAAGGCCCATAAATTCTTGAAGCAACTCATTCTCATACTTCGTTATTCCTGTCCCTCACATCCAGCTGGAACTTTCCTTGTTGGAATTTAAACTTTTTACTTCTCCTATTTTACTGAGAGCAGACTACCTCCTCCTTCTCTTTAGCAATTTTCCAGGCATGAGAAGATTGTTGTATCTCCATCAGATTATTTTTCAGACTAAATTTCTCTACTTTATTCAAAAACCTGCTTTATAGATCATGGTCAGATGTCTATAACATAACCATGACTTCCTCTGCTCTCTCTCTCTCAGGCATCATTTTTATTGAACTGGACTCCTCACATTAGAATGTGGGTAAATATTCTGCACTGTCTTCTTCAAAGATAAAGAATATTTTCCTTTCTTCATGGCCATACTATTCATTATGCTTCCAAGGAAGATAGATACTTGCCCTTTTTTACATCAACATGATATTACTGATCCATAGAGGTTTTTGATCCCTGTAACCATATTTTTAACCGGTTACCCCCATGTTATCTTTATGCAGTTACCCAGTTCTCAACATAAAACATGATGCTTGTCCCTACTCAGGACTATCTTTTATTTTCAGACAATATAGATATAATTCCTATCTGTCATGACACTTGGAATTTCTATTAAGTCTCTTCATTGTTGTAGTCCCTCTCATCTTGGTGACAACTTTGAATTTAAAAAATACAATTCAGTTCATTAATGAAAATAATGAATTCTAATGGCTAAGACCCCAAATCATACTGTTACTCTCTGTACATTCAGCCTAAGTGCATTAATATTTCCGATGTTGCTGTTTTTGGAAGAGGAATATTTCATCTTCTCTTCTCTTCTCTTCTCTTCTCTTCTCTTCTCTTCTCTTCTCTTCTCTTCTCTTCTCTTCTCTTCTCTTCTCTTCTCTTCTCTTCTCTTCTCTTCTCTTCTCTTCTCTTCTCTTCTCTTCTCTTCTCTTCTCTTCTCTTCTCTTCTCTTCTCTTCTCTTCTCTTCTCTTCTCTTCTCTTCTCTTCTCTTCTCTTCTCTTCTCTTCTCTTCTCTTNTAGTTTCAAATAGAAAATTTATTCCTAAATATTAATAAAATTTTTGTCTTGCCTTTTTTCCTCTCCTATGATTCTTCTTTGTTCTGAGTCCAGCATTAATAATAAAATTCTGGACATTTTTAACACTTTTTGCCATTACTTGTGTGTTCATGCAGTTGTGTTACAGAAGAACAATGATTTTGCATAATCTGTATTTTATAGCTTACTCTTGAATTGCGCAATGTCATATCTACTTTGCATGCAACTACCTTTTCTGTTGGAGCAGGTAAAAATGCCAAATGGGAGTCATGAGAGATCTTTCCAGGTACTACTGAAATTTTCTGCAGTTGTAAATTTTTATAAGTTCTGTCTTAATAACTGCTAAAGCTTCATAAAGAGAACGAATCAAGAAATGTATTCTTACATCATAGAGCTATGATGTCTCTTACTAAAACATAACATAGTTGTGATAGGGCATTAACTTGTGGCTGACCTTGGAACTTACAGGCTAGCTGACAATATGAACAAGCGCAAAAGAAAGGAGCAGATTTCCCAAAAGATCCATTACATATTCTACCATTTCTAATACCCCTGGAGTATTAAATATGAATGAGTATGGCTTCTGCATGATCGCTTATCTACTGCAATGTGCAAAACTGACATTAGCAGTAAAGTTTCAATTCATCCTAACAGATGCAGTTCTATTAAAAAAAAACCTAAAAATTGCTTGATAAATTGTAGTAGCTGATATATTTGTAATCTTATTAAGAAACAAACATTTAGATAGCTATTATCTTAAAAGGTTTATTTTACTTTATAATATGGATAAACATATAATTACTGTGTGAATTCAGCAGTAGGCAATCAAATGCTATCTTCAGATTAATGGATAATTATACACTTAAGGTGGTTAAATACTTTAAAACTCTGATGCCCAGGTAATTGCACCCTTTAATATTATGACAACACTGCAATTATCTTTGGTGATAGACGTGGAGCCACAGATTAACTATTGAGAGATTAACTATTGAGAGAGTGTTTCATGTCATGGGACAGCAACAGCTGCTTATCTTTACAAACATCTGCTCTATTTGACACTGCTGTCACCCTCTCTATCAAACACATATATGTAAGTGAATACACACACACATATATACACATATATGCACATACTTATGCACATACTCATAAGCATACTTGTATACATACACAAGAGTTGATCTATTTCTTGCCAAATTATATGAAAAATCATCTCCAAAAGACAGTTTGCAATATGTTGTTTTTAGTAGTGTAGTGCCAGATAAGCAGGTACCAAATATTGTTGTTCAAAAAGTGATACTTGTTCGGTTTTTGTCTGTGGTGAGCAGTTTTTTTGACAGTTTTTTAACAGATTAAGATACTATCTTAGACATATGTGATGTTCTTCCCAGTTTGACTTGAATATATAATCCTCTTATTTTGGCTTAGGCTTTCATTTGTCTTTGAAAAGCTTCTGTTTGCTTGGTTGGTTGGGGTTTTTTGTCTTGCAGGCACATTTCTCTATAGTTGTGGCTTTTATGTTATTGTCAGTCCCCTCTCATTTTACTTGAGATAGTTAACTCTTTCTTCTTTTTTTTTTTCTTTCAAGACACTGCAAATAAAAACAAGTTGCAATCCTTTTTCATTAGATGTGTTGTGGGACACATGACAGATATCTTTCATCTAGTTCTTTGTCTGTTTTGATTTTATTGGTCTGCTTCACAGATAAATAACAATTATAGTAATTTCAGAATAAGAATCTGGGAATCAATATCTGGCTGAACATGAGTACATAGGTCTATTAGGTGTTTGGATAAGTCAGACATATATATTTTTTCAAATCCTCTCGTGGTTCAAGTGAGATTTCTTTCCCACTGAACAAAAAAGTTATATGGATCCAAGCCACATATTGAAGGTTTGTGCTAGGTCCCTTTAATGAAGATTTTTCTTTAAAGGCATAATGTTGTTTGTTGTACTCCTCAAAACTTGTGCTAGAAATACTTTTTCCTATTCATTTCTCCAATTATTCAGCAGAAATATGAGGTTAAATTAAGTTTAAAGAGAATCTGATGAGTTTTCTTTCCATGAAAGTCAGATTTTTCCATTGATTTAGTTTTATTTTCTCCATCTGAGCTGAAAAAAATGGAAGTTTTAGACATCTTTTGTCTCAAATTCTCTGGTTGCCCTTATTTTTTATTCAAGCAGACAGTTTTCACAGTGGTTTCTTCCCTTTACAGTTTTTTCCTGCATTCTTTACTCAGCTCACTTTAAGCAAGAAATTCTTCAATGGCCAAAGCTTTCCACTAGTTTTACAATGTCCCTTCTTGCCTCTGCTTGATCTATAACAGAGAAATTGCTGATTGTTCTTCCATCTGATGTGCATACATAACTGAATATCAGGATCTCTTTGCAGCTTTTCCGGGTGAACAAAAATATTTTATGATGTCCAGCTTCATGGCTTTGCAGTCTGTCTACAAGCCACTCCTCAGGCATTTGACAAGAATTCAACTGTCATTTTAATTAATTCCTCAGTTCTCTTCATAATTTCTCTGAGATGGTTTCAGATACTCTTTCAGGTTTCTCTTTTCTGGGGAGATTTTATCAATCTTTAGAGATTTTAAGAGCTAGATAATGTAATTTTAAAAAGAGATTTATATTGTAATTTGAATATCATCATTAATATTTCAGCTTTAAAACACAGTTTCGCTTTTAAGTGATGGTGTTGTTTCAGACTTTAAATCTGTATAACAGTTACTCATTTGTTTTTGTTGACTTCTACAGTAATATGAATTCACTTACGGTATTTAATAAAAATCACACCTGACAATTTAATATATTTATTAATTGAACTGGTGTGTGCACACTAACAAACATGACAGATTTAGCTTCAAAGATGAATTTGTTAATGCATTCCAGCTTCAGTAACAGCCTTCAGAAGCCTTTAAATCAGACTTAACCGAGAGAGATATATATATCACACAGTGGTAACCTATATGTATAGGTCTTCAGCTAAAATTTATTACTCCACATAAAAGCTTTTGAAAATTTAATAAGCTTTTTTAGAGAGATTAACATTGCATCTTTTCTGTTTCTTTTTTATTCAGTGAAAAACTTCATTACATTAATGACAAAAATTATGACAAAGGCAAATAATCTGTTGGATTGATAATGATGGTTATGAGCTTCTCCAAATTCTACATATAGAAAAATTATGAACTAATGCATTAATTTATTATTGGTTCACACATATAAAGAACATATGGTATACTTTGCTTTTAACTATTTATGGTCTTACAGTTATCATTAGTTTGGAGGCTATTTGTTCTAAAGTGATCTATCTGAAGGGATTAATTGATAATGTTTAATAGCTACCTACTTATCATGACACTTGTTGTGCATTTATGATGTCTTTATTCCTCTTTAATGCTGCCACTATTGTGAAGTTATTACTGAAATTATTATTCATAAATTAAGAACATGATGAACCTACTTTTCTCGCATCATGGTTTTTATGGACTTGCAAATTCCTCTCGAATAAGTTGATGTTCCCTGGCTCATTGTCTACTATGACTGGCTTGGTAGATGAGAGTAGAACAGTGGATGTTTTCTACCTTTACTTCAGGATGGCTTTTGACACTGTCACCCATCAGATCCTAATGGATGGATCTGATGAAGTATAGGCTGGATGAGCAGCCCATTTCAATAAGGTGGAGTGAAAACTGTATGAATGGATGGCCTGAAAAAGTGCCATCTATTAGTAGCATGAATTCTAGTTGGAGGCTAGCGGTGTACCTCAGGGGTCAATACTGGATCCAATTCTATTCAACATCTTCATTAATCATCTGGTTGATGGGGCACTGTGTACCCTCAGCAAATTTGCTGATGACAGAAAACTAGGAGGAGTGGCTGATATGCTACAGGATTGTTCTGCCATCCATAAGGACCTCAACAATCTGGAGAGATGGCCTGACAGGAACCTCATGCAGTTCAATAAGAGGTAGTGCAAAGTGCTGCACTTGAATAGAAACAACCCCAGGCACCAGTACATGCAGAGAGCTGATTGGCTGGAATGCAGCTTTGTAGAAAAGGATTCTGAGGTTCCTGGTGGAAAAAATGTTGAACATGAGCCAGCTGGTACCCATAAAGGGTAGTTATAGTAGAACCTTAGAATCACAGAACAACTGATATTTGAAGGGACCTCTGGAGGTCATCTAGTCCAGACCCCCTGTTCAAGCAGGGTTACCTACCGCCTGGTTGCCCAAGACCATATCCAGACAGCTTATGGGTGTCTCCAAGGATGGAGACTCCACAGCTTCCTTGGGCAACCTGTGTCGGTGCTTGAAAATTAGCTTTCATCTAAGCAGATGAGTATCACAGCTATAGGTAAGAAATATAAAAATATGTCCTTTATACTCCTTCCATTTTTCTACTGATATGATAATGAGAAATGCTGTGGAAAAAATGCTTCAAAGTTCATAGTTTGGTGATCCATGCAGCTGAACTCTCTCTCAGACTCTGAAACTTTTAAACTGAACTATGAGAATGTACAGGATAAACACGTCCAGTCAGCATGGGCTTATGAAAGGCAGGTGCTCCTTGACTGACCTCATGTCCTTCTATGACAAGGTGACCCACTTAGTGGATGAGGGAAAAGCTGTGGATGTTGTTTATGTAGACTTTAGTAAAGCCTTTGACACCATTTCCCACAGCGTTCCTCTGGAGAAACTGTCTGCTCATGGCTTGGACGGACGTACTCTTCACTGCGTAAAAACTGGCTGGGTGGCTGGGCCCAAAGAGTGGGAATGTGGAGAATGAAGTTAAATCCAGCTGGCAGCCTATCACAGGTGGTGTTCTCCAGAAGGTTCAGTACTGGGGCAAGTTCTGTTTAATATCTTTGTCAATGATCTGGATGATGGGATCAAGTGCACCCTCAGTAATTTTGCAGATGACACCAAGTTGGGCAGGGTTGTTGATATGCTTGAGGGTAAGGAGGGTCTACAGAAGGACCTGGACAGGCTGGATCAATGGGCAGAGGCCAATGGTATGAGGTTCAAGGCCAAGTGCTGGATCCTGCACTTGGGTCACAACAACCCCACGCAACCCTGGAGGATTAGGGAAGAGTGGCTGGAAAGCTGCCCAGGGAAATGGACCTGGGAGTGTTGGTTGACAGCTGGCTGAATATGAACTGACAGTGTGCCCAGGTGGCCAAAATGGCCAAAAGCATCCTGGCTTGTATCAGAAATAGTGTGGCCAGCAGGAGCAGGGAAGTGATTGTCCCCCTGTACTCAGCCCTGGTGATGTTGCACCTTGAATATTGTGTTCAGTTTTGGGACCCTCACTACAGGAAAGACATTGAGGTGCTGGAGCGTGTTCAGAGAAGGGCAACAAAGCTGGTGAAGGCTCTAGAGCACAAGTCAGATGAGCACCAGCTGAGGGAACTGGGGTTGTTTAGCCTGGAGAAAAGGAGGCAACTCCTTGTGCTCTCTACAACTACCTCAAAGGAGGTTGTGTCGAGGTGGGGTTTGGTCTCTTCTCCCAAGTAACAGGCAGAGGAAATGGCCTTAAGTTTCCCCAGGGGAGGTTTAGATTGGATATTAGGAGAAATTTCTTCACCAAAAGGTTATCAAACATTGGTACAGGCTGCCCAGGGAACTGATTGAGTCACCATCCCTGGATGTATTTAAAAGACTAGTAGATGTGGTGCTTAGGGACATGGTTTAGTGGTGGTTTTGGCAGTGCGAAGTTAATGGTTGGACTTGATGATCTTAATGGTCTTTTCCAATCTAAATGATTCTCTGATTGTATGATTCTAAATTGAAGTCTTCTGTTAGATCAAATCACTGTTTCTAATGTAGTTCCAGTTCGAGAAGAAGGAAGAAGAAGAAACAGAACTAATTTCCAGGCTGCAAGTTTCTCCAAACAAATTACATCCTTTAAATTAATCTTGAAATAAGTTCGAGTTCACTGAATAGTGAAAGTCAATGAGACAGGAAACATTTTGTCCCATAGAAATGGGTTCTTAGAATAAATTAACACAGAATTCCAAAAATATAATCATCAAATATCAAAATGTTCATTTTTACATATGCATGCAAAGCCAAATACATATTTTTTTGATTTCTAGAAAGAAAATTTAGTTCATCTTTACTTATACCAATGGCAGGAGAAATTCCGATATGTCAATTTGCACGTTTCTTGTCCTCAGGAGATTAAGCTACCTGATGGAAATGCCATGATTTAGCATTTAGATCAACCAAAGGGAGACTCATGCATCACAGGAAATGTATTTAAAATGCAAATATTGGCTCAAAGAAAAGACTGGAAACATGAGACAGAAGCTGAGGTCCTGTGGCATTGATGGATTCACTGATAGATTTCCATTTGATCTGCTCCAACTGATTAAAATTAACAAAATGTCTTAAGCATAGTTGACCTGAACAAAAATTATAGAAAATGAGAGACCAAAGAGGGGCAGAAAAAAAATATTAAAAGAAGGTAATAAAATGTTGAAGAGTTACTGAGAGAACTGGGGTTTTTGGAGCAAGTCAAAACATAAGATAAAAAGATAATTTTTGTCTTTTGATTTTCAATTGAGTTTACTTTTTCACTCGGTTCCAGTGACTCTTCAACATGAACTTTCATACTGCTTCAAGTTAATTAACTGAATCTTATTGCAAGTGAAGTCAAAATTTCAGTGCAACATTATAGACTGATTACCCTGCTAAAGAAAACTGACATTCTCTGTGTAATTGGAAGCAGCTCAGCTTTCACATATAAAGCAACTTCCAGTTTTCTAAATGTTGCTTAAAGTAATCAACAGTACAATTAAGAATATGGAAAAAAACCTCACCATCAGCCATTCAAAAAACATAGACATACATCATTTACAATAGTATAGGAAGTACAGGTTGACATAGAATGCATCCAGATTCAATTTTTGTAGTGCATGTTGCATACCACACTATTTGCCCTGTTATCTGTAACAATCATTTTGGGGATATGTGTAGTCCATACCTAAAACATGATCATGTTAATGTTTCCTTCTTATCCCCCAGGTTTCCCATGCCTTGTTCTTGTCCAAATACAGAAAGTGCAATGGCTTTCCCATTTGACCAGCCTGAGAACTCAAATGCACTTTGGGGGTTTGTAGGTATGATAATATGAAGTCCAGAGTGCTTTTGTTCTACTGCTCAGTGATACACTTTTTAACATTTATGTTCAAACTTGCAAATAGGTAACCAGAACCTTTGCCTTATAGTAATGAATAATTCCATTGAAATCTACTTTCGCATGATTACTTGTATTGTATACAATTAAGCTGGTGAAGAAATCTTTGCAGAAGCAAAGCTGAGGAAGGGGTACAGAAGTAAATGTAGTTTTAATTTAGTAGCTACAATAACTCAGAGATTACTAGACACAGGAACATCTTCCTGCCCTTCCAAGGTATTCGCAGATTAAACCCCACTTTTTTAATTGAGATAGCCTCAGAGCAATATTTATTTGGATTGCTTTTTCACATGGAGTCTATATAGAGGGTGAACTTTCATTAGAAAAGGAACTTCTTTTTAAGTATTAGCTTTCTATTTCTCACACAGGCAAGTTGAAAAGAATACAATAAGGGACAGCAAGAACACTAATGAATTATAGAAAATAACACTGATTAAATTCAGGAAGAAAAGGATGATGTGGAAATTTTAGAATATGAATTTTGTTATTTGGTAGTTAGGGTAAATGTTTGCTGTTTTTTACTAAAACAATAGCCTTATTAACCTAGTACTTAAGTTATAACTCATCATGCTTGATTGAAGTTAATTATCACTCGTGCTATAAATCTAAAATAATGCAACTTGAATTGTAATTTCGTTTTAGTTACAGAAGACCAGTCTAATTTATTTATAAAGTATGCTTAACTCAGTGACATTTTCACAATACAGTCTTGCNTAACTCAGTGATATTTTCACAATACTGTCTTGCAGTTCATAGATTACCATGCAGGGAAAAAAATGCAATCACCGAACATAGTTTGCAATAATGCTAATCTATCCATAATCAAATTTTCTTCTGTTTGCTCATGAATTTGTTACATCATAATGAACCATGTGACATAGTCTCTGTAGATTTTCTGCTGAGATAAGTACTACCTACAGGAAGCAGATAAAATATTTTATATCTTTGCATCTGTCTTTTTTTTTAAAAAAAATATATTTCTCTCTTGAAAGCTTTAACCGTAATGTAAATTAGTCAGCAATATAGATTCCTTTGACATCGCTGCTTAAGACATGGAGAACTTCAAATATTGTAGAGAAAATAACATGTAAAGTCTGAAATGGCTTATGATTACATTTTTTTCAAGGAGAAATAATTAATGTAGACCACGTCTCCTTGTAGCATAAAGAAACAATATTCTATGTGACTTCAAGCGTGTTCCCAAAATACGTTGTTTCCTATAAGCCCTCAAGTAAACAAAATTCTCTAGCTTTGTCCACCCTATGAAGTAAAAAACAGGAAGACTTAAGCAAGTTAATGGTCATGAATTATACACACTGCTGATGTTAATCTGACTTTGTGCATTCTCTCTGTACAAATTTCGAGAATCTGTGATGATGCTGATGCTGCCCATGTGGGCTTTTAGTGCAGCATGTAGACAGAAGCCTTGACTCAAGCTCAGCTTTCAGCTTAAAATGTATACTTATTGACTCCAAGAAAAGTCTCCTTTTCAGAAAGTGAAACATATGAAGATATGCACCATGTCTAAGAATTCCAACTGAGCTGGTTTATTCTATGCCTATTTGCTAATCATTATCTGCTTCATAATCAACCTGATGATTCCTAACATGTTGACTGGTGCACGGTCATAACTTTTTCTGTCTAGTTCTCTCACATCTTATAAAAATCTTCGGGGATAAATTTTCCAATTTTGGGAACATAACCAATTAATCACAGAGGTCAAGTTTTTAATCTTTACTTAGGATTTATAAACAAAGTGAATGAAGTCCAGTATTGTCATTCTGAGAGTAAAATTAATTTTATTCTTCTTTTCCCATTTAATTATTAATATTAATTATTATTAATAATTTTCATTTCCTGAGTTCTCTAATCTTGGAAATATGAATTTAATATTTTAATGTACCCTTGTCATAATGCATTTTTTCATATGGAAAATAATTATATGGTGTGCAAACAATTATTTTATTGAAATGTAAAGCAACATAAATCTTTTCAGCATTTATATGACTGCTATTTTTTAAAAGATAAATGGAAACATTTTGTTACAAACAAAAATTTTAAAGTGCAATTATTCTCATGTTTAGGTAAAAGAAAGGGGTTTTTTTCAGACAGATGATGAAAATATTCTGGTCTAATTATAATGAATATACGCTGTAGGCTGGGAAATAAGATCTCAGAATTATACTCTTTATTTTAAAATGTGATACTAGATCCAAAGACAAATAATCTGGGAACAAAAACTGTAAAGTTTTTGTGTGTTTGTTTTGGTTTAGTTTTCCTTTTAAATATTCAGTGCATCTGCAGATTTTTCTTTGAGAATGAACTCTTAAGGAATTTCAAAGCTATACAAAAAAATTCTTCTATTGCCACTGAAAACCAAGAGGACATTTTTTTCCCTTTATAGTACTCAGTGAGTGACTCACAGGACAGAAAGTTTATGAGGGAATTTCAGGAAGCTAAATGCTTTAGTTTATTAAAGTTGTCTAATGCCCAACTTCTGTTCTACTAATGTGCTTTTCTTGGATTAGTCGGTCCTCTCAAGCTTCTTGTTTGCTACCTTACTGAACAGTCTTGTCGTATAGAGAACTTTGAAGATGTTGAGAGTCATGGAAGATATAAATATTTTTTCAGTTCGAAGTGAGGTCTCCTTATAGAAAAACATATATTTCCTAATGGCAAAATAGGGATCAAACCTTATGATGTGGACCAGGAGATGGCTGGCTTTTGTATAAGGTTTTTGTATAGCAACCAAACCTTGTAATGAGCTCTGTTGGCCTCTGGATGGCATCATGCCGTCAGACAAAAAAGGACAAAAATCTTTTCCCAATCAGTTAAAAAATCGTTTAAAGAAAAAGTGCCGAGAATTGATTCTAAGTTGGGTTATCATGTTATATTTTACATGATACAGGAGAATATTAAAGTTATATTCTGTATTTGTTATTTTCATAGACCAAAAAGTGTCACAAGCTACTAGCGTTCATGTGCTCAGAATCAGTCCAGTTTAAATATTACTCTTCTTCTGTGTACTGTGGGCCAACGTTATACTATATTGGACTTCAAAGTTAGCCATACATAACTTTGCAGTGTATCCAGACCCAAGCAAACTAATGTAAGACTGCTAATACTCAGCTCTATAGAAATAGCTCATTGATAAATGAATGAAAATATTGTCCTTTAAGAAAGGAAACTTCTCCATAAGAAGTTTTCATAAATATTAGACCCTTAAATATTTGTATTTTTGCTTTTTTCTATTTAATAATTAAAATATATATTTCATCCTAGCTCTGTTTGAATTAATGTCATGTATTGCTCCAAATAAATCCAATTTGTGCCTCTCCATGGAAATTTGCAAATGCAACAGCAGGTGATTTAGTTGAATTGTTGTATCATATTAAGATTACAGTATGTTGCTATTCATAATTAAATGCAGTTGTTTTGAAAGGAAGGAGACCTTCCTCTCACATTTGGAAATAAATGTTTTACTGCGTTTGCTTTTGAGGTGTACAACTATTTTAGCTTCTAAAGATATATAAGCTTGGGGTAGAGAAAAGCTGTAAGCCATTGTGAAGATGAGTCAGATCCTTTAATTTTATGCAAAAGCATATAACTTGGATGTCAGGAACCTGCAGGATTTTAGTAGCTCTACAATTTGTAGGCTCTGATATAAATCTGGATAACTGTTGCTCTGCCACCTAGCTCTGCCTTGCGAATCTTACTATTAATCTTTCAAAACTGGCTCTCATTTGTGACATAGAAATTTGGAGAGAGGTGGTGTAAGTAAGAGCAGACAGCGTCTCCATGAGTTCCTATGGGCTATACTAGCAAGCAATACTAGAAACTAAGCAACTTTTACTCTCAGTGATGCATAAGTAATTAATGTTTCAGTAATATTGCTGCACGAGGCAGAGCAGTAGTGAAAGATACAAAGTTAGCAGGCAAATACATATAATCTCTGTCCTTATGTAGAACTTCTAAAACTCAGTGTAGGGAAAAATTAAAAAGGTGGTCAAAATTGACACTGAGATTACTAAGTTTACAGTACTATGGAAATGCAGCAGAAACTTCAGTTATTGTTCTTCTTAGCAGACTCTCCTCTCTGTATGTGCTGCCAATATAATGGAGCTACAGTATTGCAGACTGTAAGAAGTACTTCTTTCCTACCAGAACTATATTTCTTCAAATAATCAGTCAGAAGTCCTCGTGCAAGAACTGTACCACTCTCATTGTTGTGTGATCTGGTTATCCAAAGGCTTCTGCATGTATCTCCAAGAGCAAGGTGAATTATTTTTCAGCAGGATACCTTTTTCAGACACTTACATATGTCAGTAACAGCCAGCAATCACAATATCTCATTGCTAATTCTCTTCCCTGGGCTACAATTTCTAGTTGATCAATTTATGGGCCAAACAATAATTTTATAGTTTTTGTTGACAGTATGTCAGCTTCATAAATTGTACTTAAGATATGTATAACTCTTGTACTCCTTGTTGGTTGTGTATGTTTTCTTACAAATTAAGGCAAGGGCAAGAAAACCTAAATGAAGGCTTTCTTCTTCCAGTGAATATTATGAAAATAGAATATTATGAAAATAGAATATTAGTTTACAACACTATAATATAATCAGTCTCTTCATGCAGAGAACATCTTAATGTATTGAACAGATCATGCATAAATATAAGTATTGAACAGCTAGACACTGGAAAATGAATTTATTTTTTTTTCAAAGAGTCTATCTTCTTCTGCAGATTAAAAGCTAAAGTAATCAGAACAATGAGAGTGATGCTGCATTTTTACATATATCTGTAATTTGTGCTTGCTTTATAACATTTTTACTGATGGTCCTCTATTCATATTTTTTGTGTTGCTCTTTAGAAAAGTCTGCCAAACTTTCATTTGTAATAACCATTCTTTTGGCATAGCTTACAAGTAAATTGAAATCATAACATGGTAACCTGGAAACCACCTGGACTGTCTGGTTGTACTTCTGCTCAGCAAAGTTACTTACTGCACTTTTTGCTACAGTCCTTCTGTAGTCAGTCCTGTAGCATTGACCATAGTCAATTAATCAGTTCCACAATGTGACTTGGGCAGGGTAAAATGCAAACTGCAGCTTTAGGTTCACACTGTTCAGCGCTGGTGACCTCTAGAATTGATTTATTATGCCCATAATGATTGCCCAAACAATTTGCCCCAGGTCTCTTTGGAGCAAAACACAGTTACCCTGTCCTTATTATTGTCCTTATTTTGCATATCTTGTATGTGTTGATATTTTTAAATAAATGTCGAAGGTGGTGATCACTGTGTTCAAGAACCTGCTGGCAGAACTTTGCCTCCATTCCGTTGTAAGCGTTTCTTTTCTTCAGTGCCTGTGCAAAGTCACACACTGGCCCTACCAGTGTGTGGTATTTAAGTTGCTGTCATCTTTTCAAAGCGTTCTTCTTGTATCTCAGAAGCTAACCTTTGTACCAGTACCTTCTAATAACAATGACAACATATATTCAATATTTCCATGGGTATTGACATTGATTTAAATGAGCTTTGAGTAACCTTACAGTAAAAAATAGAATCAGTAGAATGTCTCTTAATATGGTGAAGGTGATTTGGATCATATTAATATTACAATACCTATATTTCTATAAAAATAATCCCAGAAGGTGAAAAAAAGAATGTCATTTATCAGAACATCAATAAAAATTTATACCACATTCAGGCTGCAAGGTTGAGAGGTTAATTACAAAGCATGGGAAACTCTAATAAATTAAAAGACACAAAGATTTCTTACTTGCTTGGACAGGTCAAAGGTTCCCATTAAAAAGAAGAGGAACAGCAAAGAAACAGTCTTTGATGTTGTGCAAAAGCATTTGCTGATGGAGACAATTTTTCACTTAAATTAATTGCAGTGAGATCAATGTTTGATGTGTGGCACATGCCGATAACCTTTGTCTGTGTTACCACTGATAAAGCATTCAGCATTCACTTATCCTAAATACTCATCAGATGTGTTATTGAGGCCATTATCCTGAAACATATTTAGCAGCATTTGAGATCTTTTTTCCTCTCCCAAATACAGCCTGTCTCACCACTTTTTGCAGCTGCAGAAGAATTGCCTGAATGAATTTCTTACCACAATAACTATGATGATCAAAAACGACCAGATGGTTCTTTCAGGCTCCTTAGGCAAATAAGATATGCCATCCTAGGGATATCCAGTACATACAGTCCATTTTACAGATAAACGTGAGATAGCTCAGCTCTCCTTCTGAGCTGGCTAGGAGCTTAGGCCTTACATGTGAACATGGCACTAAAGAATTTGCATGAGTGTGTCCATTCTTGAAATAAATGCTTCCAAAACACCATCCAAATCCTTCAAAACTAAGGAGCTTCACTGAGTGGTCTTCCTGGAACTAGATAGGAAGTTGATTGACTACCTTAGGAAAATATAATGCTCAAAATTTTGCTGTATGGGGTCCTGAACAACCTTTTCTAACTTTCTAGTTAGATCCGACATCTAAGCTGGTCCTGCTCTGGGCCAGAGGACCTCCACAGGTCCCTTTCAACCTAAATTATTCTACAATTCCATGATTTAGTGATTGTAACTTAGTAAGCTCAATCATTCTCTGCTTCTGTGTGATTCTGTGAAGCTTTCCCTAAGTGTCTTTGAAGCAACCATATATAAAAGAAGGTTTAATAATAACATTTCATCTCTGAAATATGATATAGAAATTAGGTTTCTATTAGCAATAGAAATCTGTCAAGTATCTCCTTCATTCAGGTGTCTTCTGCTTGTTTTACCAGGAGAGGAGGGTGAAATTACAGGAAAGTTTCCCAATGAAAGTAAGATGTAGATATGTCATATAATTTTAGGCAGCTCTGAATGTAATTTAAACTTTCGTAATAATATGAAAGCTTCATTAAATAAATTTTTGTAAAGTCATTCTTCTAGTCTTTCTTGGGCAATCTGACCTTGTTCCTCTCACTAACATTCTGTTATTGATCTTAAAAATCCCACTTTCTTCAAATGTGGTCTAAGTCACTGTTTTAAACCTGAGAACTACAAAGCATAATATAAGATCAGATTTGTCTTTCCATTATTACCAATAACAGGTAATAAAGATAATAAGCAGAACAAGGAGATATGCTTACCAAATAGTACTCTTAAAACTATCATTAAGAAAATGCTTTGAAACATGTCATAGATGAGCTTCACCTTGTAGATCTCATCCGCCCTGAAAGAATATAGTTTGTCAACATTCAGGACTGGGCAGTCTCTGTATTGTGGTGTCCTTATCTTCTGTCCTTCATACATGTGGCCAGCTTCCACAACTTTTAGAGTAAAACCTTTTTCCGAGGCAAGCCCACTGGACTACGTACTATGACATTAGTGACAATCCATGCTATTGCTTTGTTCATGCTGTGGACAACAGAAGACCCAGGAATTCACTGAGGTGGAGATAGAAGTAGTCCGTGTCTTATGGTAGGCCCAGACTGCTGTTTTGTTGGTGTTTATTGACAACCCTTCAAGGATATACCTGGTTATCTGAAATGCAGTGCAACATATTTCTCTTGAGCAGATCTGTATCTATGCAGTCACTGTCTCCTGTCTCCCCCATACGGACAGAGTTCAGATCTTGACTCAGACCTATAACTTCCTTTAACATAGGTGGCTTCTAAAACTTCAACTGACCTGGGTAACGTACATGGAATACCATCAGGTAGGCAGGAGGAAGTGTGATTTTATAGCAACATCATGCATTGCCGAAACCAAGAAAAACTAACAGCAAAACAGGCAATCTACCAAAATATGTTGGATACAGAAATTTTTAGAATAAAGAGTAAAAGTTTATGACTCAGAGTGGCAGTTATCTGTTAAATTCTGTCAGAAATATTTGCTTTTGTCCTTAGGAAAGAAAAAATATTCCTATATTAGATGATAGTATAACAAGGCTTTCCAAGGAAGAGATGGAGCAGTACCACTTCAGAGCCTTGAGCCCGGTCCCTCTCTCTTTTAAAGTCAAGGAGTGCATCTTTTCCAGAGCTTTGCAATTATATTTGCACTATAAACACAGACCAAATCCTGTGTAACAAAGATAAGACTATGAGACATTTAAAGTAGGAGCTTAGAACATCTTAGCTTCCTTAAGTAGCTTTCTTATTTCAAACAAATGCAAACTAGTTTTGCAGCAGGATAGCCTGTCCTAAAGGACTCGCACATCTTCAAAACCTTGAAGCTATTTAAAAATGCTAAAGTGTTTTAAAATGCATGAAGTCTTTTAAGCCTCTACAGAAAGTTTCTTAAGTCACCTAAATTTCTTAACCTGGGTGCTGGGCTTGCTGCTGAAAGCAAAAATGCCTGAATCCAGTGTATCTACTTTTATTTTTTTGAAAGAGGACGTAAGGGAAAGTTGCAAGCTTTATGCAATGGTTTATTTCCAAATGAGAGAAAAAAAAGTTGTATTTTGAGAACTCTTGATGTCCCACTTAGTTTGTGAAGAAAATCTCCTCTATGGCACAAATTACCGACCAGTAACACAATAACAACTTGCATTTCAAAACGCCAGTGAGGGCTAAGAGCACGAATCTTGTAGGTTAGAACAGCTGGGACCTGACTTATCTACAAGGTGAGTTTATAGTGTGGATGCAATCAAATTCGTGCTAAAAGTCCACTGAGTTCAGCCTGACATGGCAGGGACTGGCATCCCTGGAAGTGTGAGTGTGTAAATAGGAGAACACAGTTAAAATGCAGTAACAAAAAAGAATAGTAACTATTTCATGGCTGTAGCCAGCCAACAATCATTTTTATAATCATGTCCAGTGTAGCTGACATAGAAACAACACATGCTATGAAAATATATGCTTTTGTCCTGAAGTTGAGAGTATGGGATATGCAGGCAAAATCAGCCACTGAGATAAAGTGAGATAAAGACATTGGTCTGGGATGCTTTGCCAGGCAACTTTTTAGTTACACTAAATAATATCCTTGGGGACCGGAGAAGCCTGTCTCCTCTTAGAAGTGACCACTGCAAAACTGACACCATCAGTTAATGTATTCCCCATAACTCTCTGACTTTTTAACTCTTTTTTCATTACTAGAAAACATCTGTCCTTTTTCCAGATGAAATATTCTGCACTTGCATGTGAGTTCACTGCTATTACAGATATATATGTAATCATGCTTAGAGTCAAAAAGCTCTCTACTGCATTGTCATGGCCCAGAACCTAGGCTACTCAGTCAAGCAGAACTTGAGCCAGTCTAAAACAGTCAAAATTTGGGTGGAATTTTTGGTTAGAGAAAAAATAAAATTAATTCATGTCTGCCTGTCCCCATTTTCATACTATTCCCACTTAAAGGGTTGATTAAGGTCTTAATTTATTGTTGCATCTTTCTTTAGTCTTTCCACTGATTTGCCCAAATAAGATAAATAAGTGGAGAAGTTAATAAAAAATAATCTAGCAAAACTAATATTTAACAAGTGTACATTTTACTTGCTTTCTTATAGAACTGAGACATACACAATCACATGTCTATCTTCCCTAATATTATTGAACTTATCAGCAAAAGTCAAACAAACTTGACAGAAAGTAATCTGAAGAATGCTGCAAAAGGTAGCAGAGAGACACCAACTGTCTTTCAAATCCTTCCAAGCTAAAACATGACAAAAGAAATAAAATATATATTTTTTTCTTACCTGAAATACCTAAAATTAGAACAAACTTTAGGAATCAGAGCCCATATGTTGTTTGGGGCATATTTGCATGTTTGAGAGACACGCACAAAAGAGAGAAATGAAAATGGGTAAGTGAGAGTACTAAATCATGAAGATCATCATTAATTTAGGAGTAACAGCTCACAGGTACTGTGACTTGTTTATACTATGCTGTAAACACCTAAAATTCTTCCATTTATTCATATGTGAATGGAGATATATTTTAACTTAATCTACATCAATGATTAGGAAGCTCTGTTAATGTCTTAGCTGAAGGGCAAAAATTACTGCCTCACACGGCAGTTTCTCTTTGCCTCTGTTCTAACATCTAACAGATCAATCAAAACATCTTAAGTGAACACCTAGAGTGCAAGTTAAGAGCACAGGAAGGCAGGGATGAAATATTTAAAAATCCTTTACCTGTCCTGCTGTTTCCACTGTTTTCTTATTTCTCTAAAATATTACATATGCAGCAAGCTTCAGATCTTTCCCAACCAACCAGCCAAAGGAAACAAAATAACAAATGCTCCCCCACCTGCTCCCATATTGTCACTGTTCTTCCATAGATCTCCATAAAAGTCAAGGGGGGCCTTTTCTGGGAAGGCAAAGTAGTTAAAGCAAAAAAAACCCAACACAAAACAGACGGGTTTTGGTTTGTATTTTGGAGTTTGGGGGATCGTGTTGGTGATGTTTGCTTTTTTACCCATTTAAAAATAGAGCTTGAAGTATGTTTAGACTTTAGCAGAAAATATGGGTAGTGAACTGATGGAGTTTTACCTGAAGAGATCTTTGTAGGCAAGTTCAGCTTCCTTTTTACTCAAGGTGGACCATAACAGTTTCAAACGAATTCTGTGAGCTACCTATCAGCTCCTTGCATGAACACATGGGACTCCCATCATACACATACTGTATAATTACAGAAAAGTATCAGCTCATCACTTGACTTCACCCCAGTATTTTTGTTATTCTTCATCTGTACTTTCCAGATGTTAAGAGAGATTAGCATTACATAGAAAGGAGAAGAATAACTTAGACTCGGCTTTGGAATGTCTAATTCACAAATAATGTTTGATTCACAGTTAAATGGATTGGTAAAACTGAAACTAAGAAGCTGGACTCAATAGCCAATGTGACTATTAAGCAGGTACTCTTTATTGCAGCGCTGGGGTTGCACCGGGATTTCTCCTCAAGATGCTCCCTAAAAGTACAGTCACTCTAGTGGTCGTTTACTTCATCCAAGAGTCGTATCCTCTTCTTCATCAATTGTTCTCTAGGTTGTCTCGCTCCTTTCCACTGACTTGGCCGCTGTTTCAGTCACAAACTGTTTCTGTCCTTTATGGTTAGAAGAGTCTCTTTCACCTGTTCGCTAGGCCTCACGGTTTCTTTGTATAGCAGCTAGTTCCTAACAATAGTTCTAAGATAGTTATCTAGCATAATCAGGTGTGTCTAGGCAAATTATTAACTACTTTGGCCCCAACACAATACCTCCCATCTCAAAACAAACAGAAATGTTAATATAAAATTCAGGTTGCTTGTATATTAATCATTGAAGCTTTTGAGGAAGTTTCAGACGTTTTTCAGGATGTTCCAGAAGTTTCAATCTGGAATTATATAAATTAACTACGAGCATTTAAATTCCTTATCACATTATGTTCTTCTTGGTGCTATAGGTTGTTAGCTCATACCTTGTTTATCCAGAAAAGCTATACTAACACTGTTATGGTGTAAAATAGCTCATACCATATTAAGCAAACAGAAATGTGCTATTTCTGTTGTAAAAAGTATCTTTTTTTCTTTCAGTATTCTACAAATTCTGGTACATTTCCTCACTCTGGAGGCATTCTGATAGCTACTTTGAACTGTGTGTAGAACAAAGAACACTGCATAAAGGTGAATATTGTGAGAGCGGGTTTCAGCTGAAACCCACTGGAAAAATATTGCTACTCTATTTAGACACTGCTGGGAATTGATTGTCCTTAAGGATCATGAATGGCAAACTCTGGTCCTTACTCCTTTAATGTTGAATTTGTGAGGAACTTTTCTCAGAAAATGACAGTTTGTCAAAATCAAATTCTGTGATAAAACATTGCTGTCAATAAATACATCCAGCTCATTGTAAAAAAAAAAAAAAATGAGAAGTTTAATTTTGATATCTTCAGATTAATCCAATCTTAGTTTTTGAGTTGAAAAAACTGAGTTATCACCTGAAACTTACTCCCTCAAATTTGTTAATTTGAAATAGTCTTTTAAGTATTCATATATAAAAAATTAGATCTCTATATTATTTCCATTGTTTCAACAAATGCCTCACATAATTTACTGATGTGTGAGTAGTTTGAAAATTTTAAGAGAATAAAATTTATCTGTTTAATCTTTTCTCTTAAATTGTTAACTGTAATGCCTTAGATTGAAGTAAATGTCTTAAATATTTGGCAATATTAACAACTTCCCAGCTTCTTTAATCTATATAAAGAATAGTTTTATATCAAGAAAGCATTAATCCACTACTTAAAAATGTCACTGGGATGAATTTTTTCCCATTAAAATGCTTCAGGCATGCCTGAAAAGAAATAATTGGCAATATTAAGTGCTTTCATGAAGGGCAGAAATAATCTTTAATTCGAGGAAGTGAAGTTATGATCAATTTCTTCAAAAAATTGAAAGGATCATGGACATTAAAAATAAGGAAATTGGTTTTCTTATTCTTGTTTAATTTGCTGGTTGAACCAAAAAGCTGTGAAATAAAACATTTCTGCTATTTTTGACTGGCATCTTTTTCTGCATTGTAATGCAGTCAATGAGCAAATGTGAATCAACTTTTTGCTTCAGGTTCTAGTCAAACAGAATACAAATTGTTATTTAGAGCTTTGTTTTTGCAGAGTGCTCAGTCCTCTTAAATCCCAGCAGTCACTGATAACATTTATATACTGTATATAAAGTATATAAACGTTAAATCTACAGCTCAGCTGGAATGATGGTGAGTAACATGGAGGTTCTTTTCTTGCTGGCTATGACAATGATGGATGATTTACAGGCATAGCATAGATATGACCATTTTGACTTTTGATTTTAGGACCAAGACTGAGAGATACTGCTGGAATTTTACTAACTGTTCACTTGTTGTACATATAATCAATATATGTATACAGTCCCCACTGAGCATAAAATTCAGTTAGCTCTTTACTGCAGTAACATGAACTTTATGTATTTTTTTTTTCAAACCACTTTCTGTCAAAATATAAAATTTATAATGTCATTAAAGTGTTTCTTCTTATTTCTTGATGTTATTTCTTGGGACAGTGGCCTCTTGCTTCTATCTCAGTGTCTCGCTATATTGTTAGGTGTTATAACTAATACCAGTGTACCTCAGTACGTCACAGTATTTTGACATGTATTGCATAGCTGCTGTAAAATATAGACAGATTGTTTTTTGATTCTTTGATTTATCTTTATTTTTTTAAATGATGATGTAGTATTTTTTCCTCAGTGATTTCCACTTTCACCATTACTGCAACTGATGAGCCGACTCCATGATTGCCTAATCTGAATGGAGAGCAAGAATGTTCTAATACTGTAAAGCACAAGATGCTTTCTAATGAGGTACTAATCTTTTCCTAAAAACGGTCTGTTCTACACGCTCACTGGTCCTTATTTCCAAAAGACATAAATAGCAAGAGCATTAGCTTCACTGGATCCATAATTGTTTCCAAACAATGCTGTTTGTAGTGTTACTGTGAATTCAAGAGGACAGTAATAAAAAAATAAAAATAAACATGGCATGAATTTTGCCCTAAACCATAGAGGCCAAATGTTTTTTCATCGTTTTCTAATTAAACTTAAATAATCCCTTCCAAAAATGGCAAGCGAACAGACGAAAATGAGCTGGCATGGTCTGGAAAAATGGACTTCTGAACTCTAGGGACCTAGTCATCCCTGATCATTGCATCATGCTAATGCTAGTCCCATAGCAGCCTGACAAGTGAAGGCATGAGTGAGAGAGGAGATCACACATGATGGCACACAGACTGAGCAGCAGGAAGGTTTCCATGCAGCACATTTTCTCTTAAATGTTGTTACAGATGACTTACCAAAATGAGGTTAAAAAAGAAAAGCATTTATTAACTGCTTCTTAAGAGCAAAAAATGAAAAGGACTAATGAAAGTAAGATCTCTGTCAACTCAGTATGTCAGCCTACAATAGAACAGAAAAAATGAAATAAAATAGTATTTCTGTTTGCTTGAACATTGTCTGTTGTATTCTGGGCAGTAGGAAGGTTAAGCAAGACTGATACTAAGTATGTGCTAAATATGTTGATTGAATAAAAAAAAAATAAATCTATGATTAAATATTAATTATCACAATGGGCCAAAATAGTCAAAATGCATAAAGTATAAGATTTTTTTTGTATATACTCATCTACTGGTACTAGTCTTCCTTAGGCCAAATTTAATTGGAAAAAAACATGTGTAGGCAGTGATGGTGGAAAACATGAAAAGAATAGCATGCCTGGTCTTCAGAGTGTCTTGCCACAGACATGGTTAAATGGTAATAAAGAAGGGATCATAGAGGTAAATGATATGCTGTAGCAAATTAAGGACTGAGATGTTTACTATTGATGTGATTTATAGTTTTCAGTGGAAAAAAAGTACGTTATTGTGCCCAATTGTTTCAAATGAAAAATTTAGCATTTACATAAATGCATCACGTATCAGTTTAAAAATATAAATACTTTCTGTGTGACACTTTGAATGTGATGTGCTTATTACCTTTAAGAAAGATGTTTTATGTTATGTTTATCTAAGTCAGCTTAATTTTCCCTTTTTTCAGATGTCATTGAGGAAGGGCCAAAGCATCTCGGTATCCGTACAAAAGAAATTCAGTATTTGGACTCATTTATTAATCTGAATTAAGATCTAGTTCTCTATCCAGAATCCTGAAAATGTTCCATTTAGGAATATAGACTCAGCAAGATGACATAACCTTCAGATATTGTTTCCTGATGCATAAGTTCTCTGTTTGATGCTGCCAAATAAACAAAATGAACAAAGTGGCTCATTAGAATTTTTATCACTGCCTAGCACTGAAACAGAGTGAATTTCATTCAGTGCAAACACAGTTGGTTTTATTGCACATCGAAGAAGTGGAGAAAGAAATAAAAGGTTCCTATTAAGAGCAAACAGACTACTTGTGGTTCTTTGAAAAGATTAATCTCCTTCAAACTTAACAAAACTGCTTTTGAAACTCTACAGCATAGTACTTTACATATACAGCTATCTGACTCAGTACTGCAAGCATAGGAAACACTGAAGTAGTGTGTTCCCATGCAGTCGTAAAGATTTGTGCTTCTTCATGTAACGTTTATTTTCCATCTTTGAGGTAGTGGATCAATAGAAGAAGTTCAGTTTTAAAATGTGGAAGTTTTAATGGGTTATGAAAATCTCACACTTAAGATCTGATTCAAAGACCATTAAAATCAATACAAGGGCTGACTCTCATTGACATTGATAGGTTTCACATCATGCCCTACGGCTCATCTTTGCACTTACAGTCAGCTTCAAAATGTTCCTCAAACCTTTCTTTTTATTTTTTCAGACACTTAATGAAACTGAAGCTACATATTTTTCCAGAAGCTTCTTTGCAAAGAAACTTTTCGGTATTAAGTCCTATAGATGTATACTCTTTAATGATAATATTGCATTCATGAGTTATAACATTTGAGGTTTGAGGTGAAATTTGAGGTTTACACAAGTAATTACGTCCTCATTAGAAGCTGAGATAGACTTGAGTATGTCTTTAGTACTGCTTACGAGTAAAAAATATTGAAATAATATTGTATCACTATTGTATGTTGATAGACAATAATCTGTTAATATGATTACTCTTAGAAATATGGTGACATTTTGTATTTATTCATGTTGCCAGTGCAAGAACTCGGTAGACAGTTAATCATTTCCATAAACAGAGGACAGGCGGTATGAGAGTAGAGTGATGGACTTCCTACGAAGTTCGACCTTGGCTGTCTGAGAATTTTATGGGAGAATAGGTGGCTTAAAGCTCCTTGCTATTTCAGTCTATGACTATTCCTCTTGGCCAAGAAAAGGCTAGTTTTATGGGGTTGTGTTTTAGAGTCAACCTGCATTATCTTTGTGAGAAACTGTAGTATGAAAATCTTTTGACAATGTATGATTAATGTCATGGGCTGAAGAAACAAATCAAAATGTGATTTTGCCACTGCTCATTGTGCCACATTTGAAATGAAGAATGCCAAGTGTAATAAACTATTATTTGCTTGCTGGATAAAGGTTGCAGAAGGCCATGGTGTCATCACTACTGAATTTATAAACTGTGGTTCTGCAGGTGGACATTAAGTCTGTTGTAATGTCAGAATGAAACATCCATGATCTAATTGGCTTGCCTGCAGACACTCTATGTAGCCTCAACCTGGAAAGAAAGGTCAGAATTCAAAGAACAGATGGCAACAGGCTAAAATAATTCAGTGCTGAAAATCTAATCCCTCTTTGCATACATTGCACACAATGTTTAATCAGAAGTTTGACCAGAAAAATTAGGAATTCAGCATTTTTTCCCCTTTTCTGGCTCTAGGATTTTAATTTCTACTAGAAATAAGAAATGTATAGCATTAAATAAAGCATTGAATATGTTAAAAAACTCCTAAATAGGATGAGAATCTTGATAGGATAAAAGGAACAATTTTAATTTAGAATGTTGTTTTCATTATGTAAAACATCTCTGCAGGGAATAACAGATATGGAAAGAAAATTATTCTCTTATCGTTTGTCCTCAGCACCTTGTTCTTCAGTTCAAATACAATAGATTATGGTTCTAGTTATAGCCATATGGTCAGCAAAATAAATTGTCAAATTATTGAGAGAGGAGCAAAGTCAGGTTAATTTAAATCAAAACATCTGTCACCAGAATATATCTTACAATACTGGGAAAAAGAATCATCTTAACCCACTGCTGTGGGCAAAATAGACTCAATCTGGGGAAATTCACTAAGTTTAATTTAATTTACTGCCATTTAACACAATCCTTTTATTACCAATTCAGATATTGAGAATAAATAGTCAGTTAAACAAGCACTTAGGAAACATCCCTATTTCCCCCGGTTCATCTCTGATTGTCTTTGCTGCTTTTTATACTTGATTTTTCCCAAGACCTTCAGTGAAGGCCTCAGTCTTTCAGGGATGTTTCCCCCCCAGAGTGTGTCATCCACAGCCCTGGTCCTTCAGTAGTCCCTGCTCTGGCATGGAGCACACCCTTCACAGAGTGCATCTCCAGCCATGTCCCCAGAAATTGCCCCTTCATGTCCCCTCCATTTCTCCTCACCTTTCTCCTCACCTGTTCCCTCCCTGTGGTGACCACATCTGTTTTTTTAAGTGCATCAAGGTCAGTGCACTGGGGATCCGTGACAGACTGCAGTACTGTTCTCACTGGTGTCGGGCACAAGGCACAGGGCGGGTCATGGCCTCACCCTGCACAGGGCATCCTGTAGCCAGGTGTGCCCAGTACACTGAGTGCAGCTGTTTGATTACTTTTACTAATGTTTAGAGAAAAATGAACAGGCAACAAAAACAAGTTGCAAATATGCCACTCATTACTTTCTCTATTTCCCAGGTGTAGTCTAAAGCTNGGCAACAAAAACAAATATGCCACTCGTTACTTTCTCTATTTCCCAGGTGTAGTCTAAAGCTTTCATTGACAAAGGATTTCATTGACAAAAGATTGCCATCACATAATGTATGTGATATACTAGTGATGTATAATATCACATTCTGTGATAATGTACCATCACTAGATAATAGATATAGAAACTAGTGCAGGTACCATAATATCATGTCTTTCACTATGACTTTGAGATAGCCCAGTTCTTACGGGTTTCAAACAGCATTTCCTATAAAAGAAAATGTTGGAAGGGCAGCATAGTGCACAATTTTGAGCAGAAGTAAAAAATTTACTCTGTATAGTTTAGGCGCTCCTATCATGCACCCCCTGGTCTACCACTGTCCTTGTGATTAATGAAGTGGAAGGCACAGAGAACAGAGCAAGACAACAATTAATGGCTACTAAAAATTGCAGACATGCAGGTTTGACTTCGTAACACCAAATGAATAAAGCTGTTCATACTGCACAAGTTTGCATTAAAAGTTTCAAGGCAGATTTTGACCAGACATCCATGTATGGCTTTTCTGTTGCAACAAATGTGGATTTACTATATACATTTCAGGGCAATGTATAGTATCAATGAAACAAACCTGGATGACTTATGGATACCTCAGCAACAGGAATACTTCAAAGTGCAGTTGGTTTCAGGAAGATTTAACAAAGGATATCAGGTATTCTGGTGACTAATCACTTTGTGTAAAACTGTGTTAGAACTGAACAGATATATTAGACATCTTCTTCATGCTTCAGGTTTAGACCTGAGAGTGAAATAAACTTGTGCGCTGTAATGATTTCTTTATTTGCCATATTTGTTTCAGATTTGATACTGAATTACAAAACAAACTTAAATTTTTTTAAATGCTAAACTTTAACACAAAAGATGAATTTAAAAAAGACTTGTAGATTTCTTTTATAACTATTACTCTCTACTGAGAAAGGGAGCACACATGGAGCAAATTCTCATCCCCCTTTCTTTCTTGCTTCTACTCCTGAAAAGAAAGAGAAGCAGAAGTGGACAGGGGAAGGGTGTACATACAGGAATTCAAAGGTTTATATTAGTTTATATGCATGGATTCATAGTTTATTGTTCACGCTCAGTTGATAGTGATTCCTGATTTTCTTATGCCTAATGTGTGCACACCTTGCCTTCTTTAGACTAGTAAATATCATTTGATCTGATTAATTACTATGCATCATGTACAGATTCATTATAGTTCTATCACATACAGATTCATTATAGTTCTTTCTATAGATAAGTTTTTATTTCTATGTAGCTCAAAGACATCTCAGATAATTCATTTTGTTTACTGTGGCTTCACTTCAGTCTCACTTATAAAGATATCAACCACCACAGTCTTGACAAAACACTGCTGAAACCTTGGAGAACTTTACAAAACTGACATGAGTCAAAAATACAGAGAGAAAAGATGTGAGCTGGTTTCATACTAAGAAACTTATGAGTAACCTCTGATAATGCCTAAACCATAAACAACAGACTTTGACAGATAATTCTTATGGTTCATTCACAGTTTTTTCTCTTCTTGACATAATCTTACTCACTTCTTTTGGGTGAGAAAGGAGAGATGTTTATTCTTAGAATCCAACTGAAGCTTAGTAGTTTAAAAGTAGCTAAATGTTTTTTAGCTTTTTATTAAATTAAAAAAAAACAACAACCTTTTCAGTCAATCAGTCTGTCTCTGCCACACTCTGCATGAACATACTTCACACATTCTTATTATTTGATTGTTTCTGTGCTTTCTAAAGCTGTGTTTTCTTGCCAGTGGATATAATCTTAAAAATCTACCTTGGCAACCAGAATATGGGAATCACTCTTTGAATAGGGTAAACATGAAAATCAGCCCTCAAATAAGGTTTACTCCTCTGGTGCTTAAAAGAAGCCAATAATAGCAGGTAAAACCAGAGTGCAATTAGAAATAGAAACTTTAAAATTCTCTTTGGTTCATCACATCGTCACAACATTTATTCTTTTTTAGTTATATTTATTCTTATCTTAGTCCTTTTAGCAGAATCTTATCACGGAGCACTTGTAAGACTCATCCAGAGTTCTGCAAAACAAAATTAACCCCAAGGAGAGAACATGTAAAAATATGTGAATATGGAACTGGTGAAAAACGTAGCAGCTACTATCACTTAATTCATGTGGTCCAGAATCTACTGTCAACAATTCAAGTGGCATAGCAATCTGAAATTATAAAATGGGTTGGAAAGAAGTAATTATTTGGTTTGTCAGTAAAGTTTTGAATATTGGCTCTTATATTCACTTGTTTCATTGTTTACCACTGCTTCCTCAAAGCCATCTGTCCCATAAGGTGGCAGCAACAGGTGACAAATTTCTTATGTGGGATACTAATCCTTGATGTAAGCTAATTTCATTTCTTTCTAAGACAGGTCATTTTCAAACTGTATAGATCAGCCTAGCTCCACTGAAACCTATGGAATAATACTGATTTGCACCATTTGCCTCTCCCCAACCTTACTTATTTGTTTCTTTGTTTCTTCTTGTTGTGTGCACAAGATATAAATTTTATTCACAATAGTCATGTATGTTGGAACACAACAATATGGGAGTGAACAGAAAGGCTGTCAATGTCATCTATAGGCTTTTGAAATAAATTCAATGTTAAAGGAGACAAAAATTTCATAAATATTCTTTTCCATAGGAACACACGTACTATTTTTTTGATTTTGCTTGGTCCTGTAGTAATAAAGTACTTCTGAAGAAGCATTCTAGACCAAATTGTAGAAATCCTAACAGAAAGTGCTTACCAGACTGTCCTGCACTGTCTAGGCAGAGAGAAATCATGGAAAAGAGACATAGTTAAATGATATTAAAGAGTAGAGGAAGAAACAAGGCTGGGTGAAGAAAAATATCGGTCATGAATAACAGAAGTACAATGTGATAAAATAGAATAAGAGGAAAAAGTGGCGGGAAAAGTTATTATCTTTGTGAAAATCATAATTTTAGACAATAGGATGGGAACACTCTCTGGGTAGTTGATGCCACCACTGAAAGAATGAATCAGAATTGTGATGGAGTGTTCTGACTGCAAAAGGAGTTTGAAGAGAGCAGTTTCTCCATGCAAAACAGAAGTTTTCTAATATTTGCTTTAATTCGGAAATATCTGGGGATGAGAAGTATCTCTCTCAGTAGCATGAGAGATGCTGATCTGGGATCCTGATTTTCGGTTTTTGG
>VXAK01004762.1:5821-31810 GCA_013399435.1 Arenaria interpres
CCCCGTCCCTGTGGACTCCGGCCCGGGGTCGGGGCCTCCCGGTGCCCGCGGGGGAGGGTGGGGCTGGTGGGGGACAGCTGGGTCGGGCGCCCCCCGGTAGCCGGTCGCTCCGCCTGGCGTTCACCCACCGCTGTCTGTGTGTTCCCCCCTCCCCGCCTCCCGCGGCCGGGTGCAGGCCCGGTGGGGTTTGGCGCCGACCCTCCCTCCCTGCCGGGCGCCATGGCCATGAGGGAGCTGGTGGAACCGGAGTGCGGGGGCTCCAACCCCCTCATGAAGCTGGCCGGCCACTTCACTCAGGACAAAGCCTTGCGGCAGGAGGGACTTCAGGGCCCGCTGGCCTGGCCCCCCGGGGCTCCCGGAGCTTCAGCCGTGAGTGTTCCCAGCTGGGGCTGGATGGGGGGGGATCCTGCCTGGGATGTGGGGTGTGCTGGCCGAAAGGGAAGCACAGGGTACCGGGGGGTGCTGTTGGCGCAGGTGGGTGTGGGGTACTTTTATTTCTGGAGGAAGAGGCCATGGGGTCACCCAATTTGTCCTGTGGGATGAGGGCCTGTTTGTGGAAGCTGCATGTATGGGGCACTGGGGGCATGTTGGGGACTGTGGTGAGCTGTACGCCTTGCTGTCACAACCCAGAAGGTGGTGGGAGGTAGGGGTTGGGCAGTATCGCTCAAGGTATTTCCTGCTCCTTTAGCTTCCACATAAGCAGGCAAGCTAATGCAAGAAAATGCTGACAGCCTAAGCTTGAGGAAGATGTGAACTAATGGGGTCACGGGGCGTGTGTGGAGAGGGGTATGGGGTCAAAGCTGTTGGGATAATTTGGGTAATACCCGTTCCCTGTAGGTATCCAAACCACTGGGAGTGGCCACCGAAGATGAGGTAAGAACAGGTCGATGCATCTCCTTACTGCTTTTTCTCATCAATACTGTTTGCTGTTTTTCCCCTTACCTGGTATTAATCAGGTAAGCCCATTAATAACGGGCTTCTGACAAGCGCATTTCTTTCTCTTATGTTCCATGGCTCTACCTGTTCATCTTCTATGCTATGTTTGTAATCCATCTCTGTCTTTGGCAGCTGGTTGGAGAGTTCCTGCAAGAGCAGAATGCCCCTTTACTGTCCCGTGCACCCCAGACCTTTAAGATGGATGACTTACTGGCTGAGATGCAAGAGATTGAACAGTCAAGCTTCCGACAGGCCCCTCAGCGAGGTGAGGGGAGCTAGAGTAGGTGGAGAGCTGGAAAAGGTCTTGGTGTTATGGTTAAACTCCAAGTATTTATTTGCCGAGTATGGTTAAACTCCATTTATTCAGCACCTATGAGGCTATCCCTGGAGTATTGTTTCCAGATTTGGGCTTAGTGGTACAATGACATAACGGAACGGGTCCAGTAGAGGTCAATAAGATGTTCGGGGACTGGAATACATGGCATAAGAGGAAAGGCTGAGGGAGCTGGGTTTGTTCAGCCTGGGGAAGAGGAGCCAAAGGGGCAAGGTGGGTGGAGTGTCTAGTTGCTGTCTTCAGCAGCCACAGCCAGGATCGCCACAGCGATACACAGCACAAGGACAAGGGGCAATAGACACAACTTGCAGAAAGGGGAACTGACTGGATGTAAGGAGACATTCCTTCCCCTGCAGGGCAATTCAGTACTGGATCGGGTGCCTAGGGAGGCTGGGGAATTGCCAGCCTTGGACAAGTTCAGAAGTTACCTGATGAATCCCCTGAGCAACCTAATGTCTAGCTTTAGTGTTAACCTGCTGTGAGAACACTAGCAACCTCCAGAAATTCCTTCCAAGTATAATCTTTCTGTGATTTTATTCTAACAAAGAGAAAGGGGAAGATCAGAGATGATGAGAGCTAACTTGGAATGCTTAAATGATACCTTCGAGCCCTCCAATCCTCACTTCTGTTTTTTTGGTTTTTTTTTTACTTCTTGTAGCTCCAGGTGTGGCAGCCTTGGCACTGTCTGAAAACTGGACCCAGGAATTCTTGGCTGCAGCAGATAGCACTGGTGATGCCTCTTCGGATTACAATGAGGCCGACTGGTCACAGGAATTCATTGCTGAAGTGACAGGTGAAAAGTCCCTTTTGGAATTACTGTCAAGATGTTGCATGTGGAGAGTTACTGAATGTGAAATTGGGCCCAGCAGGCAGTGTCTACTATAGCAGCTTTAACGGAGGGTGGGCAGGGAGGGGCAGGGAAGCTACTCTGTGGTGGTTTAGCCAAATTGCTCACAACGTGATGTAGAAGCTTTTATCCAGGTGTAAGGGTTATTTAGGTTATTTGGAGAATTTAGGAGAAGCAGGATCTTCAAACCGCTTTTATAAAAATTATTATGATTCAACTGATGCAAATTCTGGAGATGGTCTGGTACTGCTGCTTGCTTACGTATTCTCTAATTCCCTCTCTTAAAGCTAAATTTGCTTTTGGTACGAAGGCAAGTATCATTTAGTGCTTTGGCAAAATAGTTTTTGTCAGTTTTATGGAGATAAAGGGATGTTGCACTTTGGAAATGTGCAAAGTGAATATTTCTGGCCCAAGGGTTAAGCTTTCCATTTTCAAGCAAGCCAGTAGTTTATCTGAAAAACCATCCTGTGTTGCGTGTAGAGCTGGGGCTGGAATAGGGTCCTGTTACCATCCATGACCTAATCTGAAAATTTGAGTAATACTTAAATAGGTGCTATTCTCTTCTCCAGGAGTGGCCCCTGTAGAGTGCCAGCTGGTCCCATTCTTTGACCTTCACTCTCTGTACTTCTGGAAATATAAATCAGCATTTACAAAGGTCTTCGAGAAAGTCCTGATGAAAACCTAGTGCCTTGTAGGCTGTGATTTTGACAGAGACTTGTAATGCATTGCTAATTTTCTTGACCTACATAGTATCCCACATGGAGCAGATGGATAAGCTGTGAAATTACAGTAGAAAATCATAAGATATTGGCACCACAGTGGGATCTGTATTAATACACAGTCTGAGCCTAAGATTTTTAGATCAGAATAAACAAAGTTGGAGGAAGCAAATCTAAATTCTCTTTCTTTGAAGAAGTCTTCTTTGTGTGTTAACAAAATGTATGTAAAATGGAGACAGAAAAATCTGAAGTTAATTTGAGTGATGGTCTGCCTATCTTACTCTTCCCCCCGTTTTTCCTGATGTCCTGTGCAGATCCGCTATCTGTGTCTCCTGCCAAGTGGGCAGAAGAATACCTAGAGCAGTCAGAGGAGAAACTGTGGCTTGGGGAATCGGAAGACCAGTCTTTGGCGGATAAATGGTGAGTCTCTCTTCTCAAAACTAGTTATTGCTGTTAGGTATTTGGGTGGGTGAATTTTGGGTAGGTGATAGAAGTCTGCTATGGTCTGAACGCATTTGAGTCATTTAATCTAGATGGATGTTTTCACGCCTTTGATTTCAGAGAAAGAAGGAAACAATGCTTGGAGACTGAAGTTTTTAAGAAATCCTAGCTTTTCTAGTTCCAGAAAGATACTGTGATCATGATTAAGGCTAACTTAATCTCATGCCTAGTGCAAAGCTCCTTAAAGTGAGTTCAGGAACTCCTAATCAAGCAGAACTTTTTCTCCACCGCAGATGCTTTTTTTAGATTTAGAGTTCTCAAGTACTAGACTTTACTAGTTGTAAACTTTTATCACTTTATTCTCCCTGACAAACAACATCCAGCCTTTCCTCTGCGTATTTCTAGACTCAGCCTTCCAGACATGATTTTCATGTATTTCATCTGTGGTAGATTAAAGAACAGTCTACTACTACGCATCTTCTCTCTATAGGTACCTGTTGACTGCAGTCAAGTTTTTCAATTAAAGAAGCAAAACACAACCAAGCAATTTGGGCTTCCTAGATCTTTCCCTAAAAGAGATTTTGCGTATTTTGATTCTCCTTCCTCTTGGCTCTTGCCTTTTCTGATACGTTTTTTGCAAATATGGACATTCCTGAGTTATTGCCACCAGTTCCAAAGACGTCACCAAGACTGAATGTAGTGGTGACATGTGGAACTGGCCCTATCCTGCTGTAACCCAGCCAACATACAGGATTGTGTGCGTGCTATGAGCCCTCAGTCCTCTGCGGAGTTGATGCTTTTCCAGGACACTGCTCCTCTTCCATGAGCACGACCTACTTTCTTCCTAGATATGTGACCTTGTTTTTGGTAGTGCTAAAACTTGTGATGTCTGACAGCATGTGAGCTTGCCAAGGAATTCAGACTTTTCTGCAGAACTGTGCTGCTACAGTAATTGTTTAATTCTGCTATTGTTTGTGTCAGTCACTTGCAGAGTTAACCTAGTAGTAATTTTGAATTTTTACAGATGGATAAAGGTACTGAATCACTTAGGAGAACCCCAGAGTCTTTGAGGAGGGGTTCTACTGTGTTGACTCTTGTTAATGAGAGGGTTCACTGTTGCCTGGTATCAGACTGTCTCTTTCCCTTTTACTGCCTCTGAACACAGGTATGAGGAATATCAACCTGAGGATGATCTTAAGAAAACTGTTAGTGATTTCCTCTCTAAAGTGGATGATCCAAAACTCCAGAATTCTGAGGTAAGACATTCCCCGATTGGGGCTGACAGCTATCTAGTGTGAATAAGGGGTGTGGGGAGTTGAGAAGGGGAAAGACAGTAAAGGAATAAAGCCTCCCACTGTCCCGTATTTCCATTTCTTCCCTGATTCCTGGAAGTTGAACCCTACAATCCACTTTAGATATTGTCCATCTCTACCACGTGACTGGTGAAGTCCTGTCCTCCCCACCCTTTTGGGCCTTTTGTGCTCGCTTTGCAGAGAGAAGTCCTCTTAGTGAAGGAGGGGGGCATGGGCAAGAGGGCTTGTTGGCAAAGTGTCTGCCCAGCTCCACCCTTGTTTCATTTCTCTGCCACAGTTCCTAAAGTTTGTCCGCCAGATCGGAGATGGGAGGGTATCGATCGAAGCTAATCAGGTGACCCACAGAGACCAAGATCAGGCAGAGCAATGGGCAGCTGAGTTTATACAGCAGCAGGTAGGAGCCCCAGCCCTATGTGCTCTGAAGGAGGAAAGCTTTTTTGCCAGAGTGCACAGTCTGGGAGCGAGGGAGAACAGCAAGTCCAACTTTCAGCAATGCTCTACTAATGACTAGGCTGGGGGAGGCGAGGGAGGGACTGTTGGGCTTGTCTTAGAACTGTAGAATCATAGAATTGTCGAGGTTGGAAGGGACCTCTAACATCATCTAGTCCAACCATCAACCTGACTCTGACAAAAACAAAAAACCACATATCTAAACCATGTCTTAGCAGAGTCTAGCCAGAAGCTGGGAAAGTATTTGGGCAGTGTGAGTTTTCTCATCTCCCGTAGCAACTTGGGAGGAAAGGGATATCCAAATGAACTCTTTTCCAATTTACAGGCCATCAGTTCTTGCTGATGGGAAGGAGGGGCCATCACAGACCCTCCTGCTGTTTTGAGATGTGCCCTGAGGTTGCCAAATTCTAAAAAGATAGGTGTGTTTCTGTTTCTAAACTCCCAGGGGGCATCCGATGCCTGGGTGGATCAATTTGCGCGATCTGGAAACATGTCAACTCTTGATACGGAATTTGAGCAGGCAAAGACTGCTGTGGAGGTAAAGCTGATGGAGGAGGAGGGCTGGGGTACCAGCTGAGAGCCTGTGGTAGGATTACCTCTCTCCTCTGCATGCTGTGAGGAGGGCTAGAAACACTTAAGAGGGTATCTGTAGAGCTCAGTTTATGGTTGAGGTACTCTAGTCACATTCTGTTCTCCCTTCAGTCAGATGTGGACTTCTGGGACAAACTCCAGGCAGAATGGGAGGAGATGGCCAAGAGAGATGCAGAGGCTCACCCTTGGCTTTCTGATTATGAAGACCTCAGCTCCTCATCATATGACAAGGTAACAGAGAACAGGGTCTCTCAGCCCTAGCACTGTGATGGACTGCCTCGAGGAGGCTGTCTGTATGTCTGCCTTGCAGATGAGCCCCACAGACCCTGAATGCTGGCTGGATTCCTTCTCACATTGATCTTTTGCTGTCACTTGCACCCTCATCCCAGATCAGCTAGCAGTTAAAGAAATACTGTTTTCAGTTGTGCTTGTCTGCAAATGCTGTCTAGTTCTTGCCCAACAGCAAATACCAGTTAATGCTGGAATTCTTTGCAATGAGTGCAAGTGTTGTCACCCCCAAGCTGGTAGGACTCACACCAGATGTTTAGTGTCCGTTGTAACTTATTCTAGGTCTCGTTTGGGGAAATTTTTCTGTACAGAGCAAGCAGGAAGGAGAGCCATCGTTTTCTGATCTGCTACAAACAAGCAGAGAGGTCCAGGTGCTGGCTGATCTGCAGTTTGAGTGTTTCTGGTACAGCAAGACTAGACTGTGCTGTACTGTAGAGGGTGCTTTTCTCCCTAAGCCTATCTCCTAGCGTTATTCTCTGTCTGTCTTCCCTCCTAGGGTTACCAGTTTGAGGAAGATAATCCCATGCGAGATCACCCGGATGCATTTGAAGAGGGGCGGAAGCGCTTGGAGGAAGGTGACCTCCCCAATGCTGTCTTGCTTTTTGAGGCTGCAGTGCAACAGAGGCCAGATCACATGGAGGTGAGTGAGAGCAGAGATAATGGGCCTTGGCCAGGTGTCCTGCTGCTTGGATCCTTCCCTAGTGAGGTGTCAGTGTGTGTGTAGAAAGCTCTCTTTGGTGTTAGGAGCTGTGCAGGCTGCATGAAAACATTTTATTCTTCTGTGGCTCTGGGCATGTAGCTGACGTATGCGAGTCCCAGGAGGGCTGTGGGCAAGGAGGCTTATGTTGAGGTCAGTTACAAAAGCCACAAAGGCTCTGGCCTAGAGCTGAGTAAAATCTTTGGAGCACCTGAGACTGCATGGAGCTAAGACAAAGGAGTTCTCATCTCTTAAGTTGCTTCTGTGGAAGTCTTTATTGGCATTGCAAGTTTGGAGATGCTTGTGGCAGATACCTGCTTTCAATATCTGTATTAAAGACTAATTCTGAGCAGCTCATTAGACTAGGGCTGCTGGTTAGGTCTTCCATCTAGATACCCGGAGAAGATGTAACCCAGATGAGTTGAGAGAGATGGCTTGGGTGTCTTCACTTGAATCTGTAGGCCAGAGAATGATTTTTATACTAAAGGCAAGTTTCCAGCTCCTAAGTCATTGAATACTTATTTTCATAAAGCACTTCAGCTCCTGCAGGATGGATTGAGGAATGGAATAGTCTGCGCATCTTTCTCCAGAGGTAGAGGACGTGGATATTCTCAGGAGGGAGAATGCAAATACAGTCATGTTGTCCGTTTCTGGAGTGCCTGCCTCAAGGATCCAGAGATGGTGAATTCTCAGTGTGTCTGATTCAAGCCCTGCTAATTGTATATGATTGAAAATACCTAATTTGCTAATCCTGAGGCTTAGATGAGTGATCTCTCAGAACAGAGATTCTTGGTTTTAACTTTATAGGATACTGGGAGGCATTTAACTTTCTAGGATACTCGGATTAGACAGGTTTTGGAGATCTAGTTTAGCTCTAAAGTGGTCAAAAGGTGTTGCTAATATTCCTGTAGAATTGGCACTCTCTTCTCATGGGCAGTGTGGACAGCAGGCTGAGCATAATGGAGAGGTAGTCGAAACTTTAGGGGAAGAAATCTTGGGCCAGTTCTGGCTGTTGAAAACATTCTGAATTCTTCTGCTGTGACTCTGCAGAAAGTACAGGAGAAGTCAGGACTTCACAAATGGTACAGTGATCAAATAGACTTGAACAGTTGCTCTGGAGGAAATGCCATGGTTGCTTTGATCCAAATCACGACTTTACCTTGAATCTCGGCTCTTCTGTCTGCAGAACGCCATGCAGTTATCACTGGCCAGCTCTTGTTGAGTTGCAGGTAGCTTTATGGTGAAGCATTAGAGATTTGAGACAGTAGGTTGCCTCTTGCCTTGTGGTGGCTTGTGCAGCGTGTCTGGTTCTTTGCTAATGAAATTATTTCCTTCCTTCAGACAGTGGATACTGCGTTTTGTGACATACATTCAAAAAGTGGGTACTTCCTGCTGACAATCCTGCCAACTTTCTAGCCTATTTTAGAGCAAGGGGTGTGGTTATCAACATAAAGTGAAACAGGTACTTTGGATTTAGTGCCTTAATTAAATATTTTCTATGTCAGCCACCTGGAGGTGAGAGTGGTTTTCATGTACGGGTGTCATGAAGACTAAAGATTCAGTAAAATAACAGTGCTGCTACTTTCAGGTCTGACAGTCAGCTCCCCGTGATTATCACTTGCTAGTGGACCACTGCACAAGTATATACATCTGCCTACCTTGGGGGGTCTCCTCATTACTAGCACTGCTGCTATGCCATTTTGTTCTTAGGAAATAAGAGATCTGCTTTCCCTCCTTCCTGTGCAGTTTGACCACAGTTAGAAGTTAAAAGTGGAGATTCTGTCACTTAATAGTGTAAAACTGCCAACGGTTGCTTTATGATAGATCTCCAGGTAAACATTCACTTCTTTTCACTGTAACAATGCCAGTTTTATTGTCTCGAAGGACTGTGTGCCATCAAGAGAAACTTGCGTCTGTAGCTGATGTATATACTTGCATATATTTGGTCTCACTCTAAAATACGTGTGGGATAATACGGTGGATTTAATCTCTGTGTCTGTAGTTCATTGGCTTATCTTTTTCTCTGGGGGTGAAGAAATCTGAGTTTGTGTATCTTTATCTCCTCCAGGCCTGGCAATATCTGGGAACCACCCAAGCAGAGAATGAACAGGAGCTTTTGGCCATCAGTGCCCTCAGACAGTGAGTGTTGCAGAAGAGCTGCTGAGCGTGGCTCGTTGTCTAGTGCATGGTGTCACAAGGACCATAAGGCTAGCGTGATGTGCTCTGTCTTGATTGTGTTACCTCCTGGATCTAGGTGGCTCCCAGAGTGGTTTAATTCTGTGTTCACTTCTCTTTCTTTGACCTGCAGGTGCTTGGAACTGCAGCCTGGGAACCTCACGGCACTTATGGCTTTAGCGGTCAGCTTCACCAACGAGTCCTTGCAGAAGCAGGCGTGTGAGACTTTGCGGGACTGGCTACGCCATAAACCAGACTATGCTCACCTGCTGGAGAAGGAACCAGAGGAGGGTGTCTCGGGGACAAACCTGGGGCCTTCCAAGCGTGTCCTAGGTTCCCTGCTGTCTGAGTGAGTCAGGATTATAAATTTCAGCCTTCAGCTGAAAGGATTCTTGGAGGGTGGGGACTGGTCCAGGCAGGAGCAGAAGGAGCAACGCAAGGCCAGCTGTCTCCACAGTACACCAATATCCTTGTTCTGTGCTCTTCCAGCTCGCTCTTCATGGAGGTGAAAGAGCTGTTCTTAGCAGCTGTGCGCAGCAACCCTTCGACTGTGGATCCTGATGTTCAGTGTGGCCTGGGTGTCCTTTTCAACCTTAGTGGCGAGTACGAGAAGGCTGTGGACTGCTTCAGCGCCGCACTCAGTGTGCGCCCCAATGTAAGAAAGGGCAGGCTGTGGATGCTGGAGGTTTGTGGGTGAAGGTTTGGGTGGAGCTGCTGCTTGTATGAGAGGTTCATTTTTGGAGCGGAGGAATAAGACGGGCAGGTGGGAAAGGGAGGGTTGGCTTGGGGCTTAAAAAGATCCAGTTTCTCAGCCCTTTCTCTGCCCCTTCTTCCAGGACCATCTTCTGTGGAACAAACTTGGTGCCACCCTGGCCAATGGGAATCGGAGTGAGGAAGCTGTGGCGGCATATCGTCGGGCACTGGAGCTCCAGCCAGGATACATCCGCTCTCGCTACAACTTGGGCATCAGTTGCATCAACTTAGGTGCCCACCGGTGAGCATAGGATGGGCAGATCTGCTGTGACCTGTGCGTGTGTTTGTGGGAGAGAGACTGCAATAGGTTCCTAGGGCAGTGCCACGCTGCCTGCAGCCTTCTCTTGGCATAGGAGAGCAGAGGGAGCATGTGGACTCTGCCCTGAGAACAAGGTGTCACGCAGATCCGTTGGAGTAGGGGCCAACTGGACTTCAGTTTCTGTTAAGAGGGGAAAAGGGGGATCTTCTGGTTCTGGAACGGGGCAGGATCTGATGCAGAGGAGGAAACTGTTTTGGAGGGGAGGTCATTTAGAAGCAAATGGGGGAGGGAGTATGACATTTACCATCCCCTCCAGTAAGCATGTGTATGTTCTCCTGTTGACAGTGAGGCTGTGGAGCACTTCTTAGAGGCTTTGCACATGCAGCAGAAGAGCCGAGGTCCGCGGGGGCAGCAAGGCGCTATGTCTGACAACATCTGGAGCACCCTCCGCATGGCCCTCTCTATGCTGGGGCAGAGTGACCTGTACGGGGCGGCTGATGCCCGTGATCTTCCCACACTGCTTCAGGCATTTGGCCTCCAGCAGTGACTCTGGGATGGGCTCCCCTGTGAGTGCAGGGTTGGCCCAGCTCAGCAGTGACCTTCTTTAGAGAGAAAATGTTCACTAGGGTTCACGCATTATCTTTGCTCTGGTAGGGCAGATCATTGGCAACTGTTTTTTTCAAGGACCTCCCACTGAAGCGTGCAACTTCCCTACTTGTCTGTTGTGGCCTGAGCATCTCCGAGCGGTTCACGGTATCACCACCCATGACTGACTGACACTCTGCTGGTAGGCAGATGATCAAAGTGGGGAAGACGGCAACCTCCAGCCCTCTTGCGTTTGCCGGAGTGCCCAGCTTGGCTGTGAGACCTTTCCGTAGCCATTCTGCAGGGACCCACCTACTGGACGCACGTCTGGAGCGCAGGTTGCTTTGGTGGGGTGGGATTGCCATTTGGTGAGAGGGTGACAAATTCTGGGTTCGAGCATGCTTCCCTCATGTATGTGCTTGCGTGTGTGTACGTGTGGGTCGCTGGGGAAAACCGGGGGGAGCAGTCCCCTTTTCTGGGTATTCATGGTACAGCCAGATGCTAGTTTCTCAGCATCTCTTCGTGAAGCTTTTAAGAGCAGAGTGTTGTACAGATGCTGGGGACGCAGGTGGGGGCCCTTAGCCTGGCAGGGTACGAGGAGATCCCAGAGTTCAGACTTGAGGGAACGTGATAGGAATAAAGGTCTAAAATACAACTTCCCCTCCCAGAATATGGTGGGGAAAAGGGTCAAGTCTTAATTTTCACTTGATCATCTGTCATTGTTTTCCTTTGTGCAGAAGTTCCCCATCTTGTGTGTAACTGAATCTTGTTAATTATAAATATCTGTATATGATTCTATTGGGGAAAATGTTTTTTAATTGTAAAGTATTTTGTATAATAAAGGAGGGAGAATTAAAATTGCCAAAATAACGCCTTTCTCTGTGCCTCTGTTGGAGCTGCACGCAGTGGCCAGTATACATCTCTGGGGGTGTGAGCTCACTGGTTTTTCAAAAGATAATCGGTGTCTCTTTCGGTTTTTGTCTCCCCTTTTGCCCCAGGTTTTGTTTTATTGATAGCTCATATGCAAATGAAGCTTAAAGGACATCATTTTGCTGTAACCTCAGGCTTCAGTTCTGTGAGCCAGCAGAAGAGCTTCCTTGTGTCAAAAGCTCTCTTTTTTTTTTTTTTTCTTTCCCTTAGGTTTAGGGGTCAGTGAAGCATTTTTTTTTTCATTTTCTTGCCATCTGGGGTGAGGGAAGCTGTGTTACCTTTTATCACCTCTTTGTGGAACCTGACTGCTGCAGTATGTCAAGACCAGGGGGTCTTGGTCAGGGAGCGTTTGCCCTTCCACCAGGCACCTGGTGTTGGGGGTGCAATGCCCCCTGTTCCCTTTTAACCCACTTGGTGTGGTTTTTCCACCCCGGCTTGGGCCACGTAACAAACAATACAAAGGACCAGAACGTTATGTCAGCCCATTAATACCTGGGATGCGTAATGGTCCCAGGTAGTAAGTGAAGGGTGATGGACCAGGAGGTTATGGCAATCCCTTAGGGCACCTGGCTCCCCTGACACCTGGAAACAATAAAGGTAATCGATCACTCCTGACAATAAATGGATTGTGGCCCAAAGAGGCGGGGTGATACCAGAACTTCAAGATCTAGCAAGTTCTGGGTTTGCGCCACTGGTGGAAAAAAACAGAATATCCCATTGCCTGAGCTGGACTGGAAAAGTACCTGATGAAAGTCAATTATCTCTGATCCTATACAATTCTAAGGAGATCCTTTCAGCTCTTCTGGATCCCAGTGGGCTGTGACCACGCTCTTCTCTGAGCCAGGACACCGCTCGGGCAGACACCTCGAGGACTGAAAGGCCAGGGTGAGTCAGCCCTCTTGAGTCTCGGTTATCACCTGCTGAGAAATGCTGATGTGTTGTGTTTACTCCAAACTCTAGCAAAGTGAAATTTTAACTATAGAACAGTCTCTCTTTCATCCATGTCTCTATCCACGTGTCTAATACACACATTAGCTCTTAGGAGTGTGGATGTTCTTTTACTGGATCCAAATGCTTTCTGTCCCTTTGTCTGTGTGTGCGTAAGGAGTTAAGAGGGACACCTGCCAGCTCATTGGAGTCACCCACTGCGAAGGGACCTTCGGTCCTAGCAGTTAAAGACTGGCGTGTGTGTTTGTTTCCTTGTGCTCATGTGCATATGTATTGATTTGGGATACCTGATAGTAAGTTAGTGTGAATCTTGTCATTTTCGAATCTGTGATTAAGCCACTGTTCAATTATTTTGTTAAATTGCCCTGTAAATCCTTAAATTGGTTAATGATTAAGTGCTGCTCCGATTATTCAACCTCTTGATCTGCCTCAAATCATTAACGAACCACGTCAAATATTTTCATCCACGACAAATTGATGTGGTCGGCAGGATGATAAGGAAAATCACCCAATACTTACCAAAAAATGGTATGCAAACAAATCCCATCTTTCCAAAGGTTTGGGCTTGTTAATAATTGGCATAACTGGGAAGAGGTAGAGAAACAGTTAACCGATGCTAGAGGTACAACTGAAGTTGGAAAGGATAAAGGTATAATGTGTAGCGTGTTGGGAGTGTGCCTAGAAGCTGCCTGTCAGGAAAGTGTAAAACTTACTCAAAAAATACAGATTTACAGGATGAGATAGAGGGGCACAAATCTACTGAACTGTTTTTATCAATTAAAATAGAACAACTGCGAAAACAACTTAATGAATCTCAGCTAACACAAGAAAAAGTCGGTGAATATATTGAATTGATGATAATACAATCTCCAAATCCCTCCAACATAGTCCAGGTTAAAAAACTAGAGTCTCCCGAAGACTGGGATGGTGATATCTGGGGTGCTTCAAATAATAATGGCTCTTTAGTAAAAAGAGCCCCTGCTGCTCAAACCTTTCCTTATTGCAGAAAGAGATGAAATCCATAGGAACTTAAGTTGTAATGAATTAATAAATTTACTGCAGGCCACTAGAGAAAGTGAGGGCAAAGAGGACGAAGAGGAAGATGAGTCAGGTTGCAGGGAGGTCCCCACCTGGGCAATGTTAATGCATGAAACACCAAATCATATGTGAGAAATGGGATGAAATTCCCAGTGAAACAGAAAACACAGATTGCATTGCTAGGCAAATTTGGCAACCCCATCAAAACAGCTCTCAAGAACCAAAATCCTCTGACCGGCAACTAAGGGGCCAGGAGTGGAGAAATGAGTTACGGAAATATTTGTAGTAATGTAATACTTGTAATAATAAATGACTAATGATTTATTACATTGGCACTAGGAATTCCTAGAGCCATGATTCAGAGACAGCCTGCTGACGTCACTCTGAGTCCAATTCAAGTATTCCAGAAATGCGACCATCCAAACACTCCAACTCCTGCATCGCTGGCCCTCAGGGAGAAAAATAACCCTTTCTCTCCTCAAAGCAATGGGTTACAAAGTGCAAAACCAAAAAACTAGTAGTGCCTGGACGGAGATTGGGCCTGCCTGTGCAGCAAGTAGAAGCTTATCAATGGCTAAATGAGAATGGCCCTTCCGTTTTAATTCCGGTTGGTCCTCCAAAACAATTAACAAAATTTTTAATTGATACTGGAGCACTAATTTCAATTGTTACACAATAGGATGCCAACAAGGTGGGCTTATGACCTGGGTGGCAAAAGGTTAAAATTACTGGGGCTAGGGGAACTCGTGCTGTGTGCCAAACCACAAAAGCTAATTTATGGCCCCCTGGCAAAAAACGTATGACATCTATTCACTCTGCAGTTAGAGATCACCGTGAGAATATCCTAGGTTTTGAGGCTTTGAGTGGCTGGACTTGGTGTTTGCCGGACGGTAGTTTATGGTCTGTTGGTTCGAAAGCCAATCCTTACCCTAATGAAAATCAACAAGCGGCCCCGGTGCTTCCCAAATCAAAGAGCACTCGTGTCCCGCAGTACCCAATTTCTGATGCAGCGCAGACTGGAATTTCAGAAGTAGCTGCAGATTTTGAAAAACGACAAATTATTTTCAGGACTCGCTCCCCATATAATTCTTCGGTTTGACCAGTCCGTAAACCGGAGGGGAATTGGTGTTTAACGACTGACTGTCAGTGCTTAAATGCCAACACAGCCCCATTGACAGCTGCAGTCCCCGATATTGCAACAGCCACTTTGCAAGGCGCCTCCCATCCTTGGATGGCAGTGCTAGGTGTGAAGGAGATGTTTTTCATGGTCCCCTTACAGGAGGAGGATAAAGAAAAATACACTTTTACATGGGAAGGTATCCAATAGACCTTTAATAGACTCCTGCAGGGGTATAAACATTCACCAACAATCGCTCATGTTGTGCTTGTTGAACTTTTTCAGGCAGTTCCACTCCCTGAAGGAGTAAAGCTATATCAATATATACATATATGATGTCCTAACGGGAGGAACCTCCCCTGAAAAGGTGAGGGAAGTGGCAGCAACAGTTTGGCAAACATCGCATGCAGGAAACATTGAAATTCCGCCGGAAAAATGTCAGGGACCAAGGAGAGAAGTGAAATTTCCGGGCACTTGGCAGGTTGCTGGAAGTGCAGCAATTCCACCGGACACTCTGGACAAAACTGAACAATGGCAGGTGCCCCAGCCTAGGGAAGAATTACAACAGCTGATGGGTACTTCAGAGTGCTGGAGGAAACATGTGCCTGGATTCTCTATCATTGCCTGCCCACCGTATTCACTTCTACAAAACGGAAAGCCATGGAAATGGGACTGAGAACATGAAGAGGCAGTCAAAATCCTAACACAAGAATTAAAACCGTATCAACCTCTAGGACCTGTCCATCCTCGTGATCCTATTATAGCGGAATGGGATTTTGCAGAACACGGTACTCACTGTAATCTATTTCAAACCGGTTCTGATGGACTAAAAAGGCCCACGCTGTTTAGCTCGGCTGCTTTTACAGACAGAACAGAGGTATTTTGAGCAGGAAAGAGGTCTTTTGTCCTTGGTCTGTGCAATTAAGAAAGTTGAGAAAATACGCCAAGAGTAAGCTGTTCGAATGGGAGGTCCATTTAATTTGTTAAACATGATCCTAAAGGGGACTGCTTCCCCCAGAAGGGATTGCACAAAAATCCACTGTCAGGGAAACAGCATGCCTGCCTGGTGGGAAGGAGAAGCTGAAATGCAGTTGACTGGAGGACACGCAAAAGTTTCTAAATTACAAATGCCTGTTAACGCTGACCCGCTAGCGCTGCGACAACCATTTAAACCTCTGCCAAGCCTAAAATGCACCCACCTTCACTGAAGATGCACCAACTGAGGGCTTTCAGTTTACTGATGCCTCAGCGAAGAGAGCGGATGGCAAGCAGCGATATAAAGCTCCCACGCTGGAAATCAAAACTGGCAAACAAGTTATCAAAGAGGGGGAGGGCAGTTCCCAAGTAGGAGAACTCAGAGTGGTTGTCTTAGCAGCGCAAAATGAAGCAAAAATCATATAAGTGGACTCCTGTGCTGTTCGAGCAGGTGCCACACAGTGGCTTTGTCAATGGGAAGCCTTAAATTGGGAAATAAATAGATCGCCAATCTGGAGAGCTGAAGACTGGCGATTGCTATTAGACATAGCCAGGAAAACACCATTCCAAATAGGATGAGTGAAAGCTTATGCCAACGACAATAAACCAGCTGCAAACTGGAATCAAAAGGTTTAATAATTGGCAAAAAATAGGAAAATAAAAGTTGAGAATTCTTTAAACACCACATGGTATCAATTGGGAGAATGGTTATATCAGAAATCAGGCCACACAGCACCTTATGTTTCAGCTCAAAGCCGAGGCTGGCCCTTTAGTAGAAAAACCATGTGAAATCATCCTTACCGAAAGTCCCCAGTGTAAATTAAAACTGCAAACAGACCACCCTGCTAAAGCACCACCTTTACATCTTGGCAAAGGAAAAACCTTGTGGTCTACTTGACAAATTGATTACGTTGGTCTTTTAAAACCCTCTGCTGGCTATAAATATAACTTAACAGGTGTAGAAATAATATCTGGACTCCTTGCAGCTACTAAATGCCAAAAGGCTAATGGACAAAATGCCATCTGAGGCCTCTCTTCATGGTTCTCAACGTTACCAGTTCCAGACTCCATCCAGAGGGATAAAGGCTCACATGTTACTAACAAAGAAGTACAAGAATGGGCAAAACAATAAACGGGTATTTCACACACGTTATTATCCACAGTCTAATGGCATAGTTGAACGAGCCAATGGACTATGGAAAAAATATCTTAAACCACATGAAGGGCAATAGGACAACCACCTCTAAAATTTTACAACAACTAAATTATCAGTATGGTCCCTATGGAAGTCAAATCACTTGAGCCTTTCTAACATCTCCTCTGAAAGAAAATAAACTAAACAACAGGGTGTACCTAATCTTCAATGAAACTGGGGCAGCCTGTGATGGTAAAAATACTGTCTGTGGGAACTATACCAGTAGCCTTAATTAAATCACGAGGATTTCTACCATGGGATGATACTGATGGAGTCGAGTGCAAAATCAGTACCAGATGGATTTATCCTGCATCATAAAAGCAGGGGGGGGTTGCATCACCACACCTTTTTCTTCATACCATGAAAATTTGTGCTTTGACATCCTTGTACCTCTAGCCACAGTGCTCTTCGTTAGCTTCCATAGTTGTCAAGAAGGTGGGTGTGCTGCCATTGGACACTCTGCTTTACCACTACAGTTTCCTCATCTTGAGCTGCTGAGGGTCATTTTGATCCTGGGTTTTCTTGAGTTACAACCCCCTGATCTCCTCTTTTGGGTCCCAAGTTCCTACCTCTTTTGCCTGCGTCTGCTGAAATCTTTCCAGCCTGGAAGGGCTCAGACCAATCCTTCTCTAGAGGAATGCTCTTGGGGTGTTGACCTGAAGCGGGTGCTCATGGAATGATCATAAGGGCAAGCATGTAGTGGGTACTCTCATCTAGGAATCTGCTGCTTTAAAAACTGCCTGACCCAGGAGTTACATCAGTATGTTTGTTTAATAGCCTTGGGTGAATTTATTCTCTGCCTCTGTCTTGTTGATTTTTAAGCCAGGTGGTGCTTTTGGTGTCCACAACGCCTCGTGGATGCGCAGAAGAAATGTGTTTAGATGGGCAAAGTTTTTTCTGTTGTTCTAAGCCTGCTACCTCTTCCTATGTGGTCTCCTGGTACTGTAAGACATAGGAAATCACATGGTTCTAGTACGGTCCTGGTCTCCCCAGGGGGAGCCCTTTCCTTACCTCTGTACCCCACACTTCCCTATCTTTTCTACTTTTACTGTAGAAATGCTGTAGCCAGTATTTCCTTCATGCCCTAGCCTGCCCCTGGACCCTGACCACAAACACCATGCCTCTTTCTCCTCCTCTGAGTCAGTCCCTAACGCTCAGAAATCCTTTGGCAGGCACGTCTACTACTGAGGAAGGACTGAAAGCTGCTGCAGCAGCTCTCCCACCTCCAGCAGCAAAGCAGCAGCAGAGGCAGGCCAGCAAGGCTGACTTTGTCAGAGCAGATTCTGGCAGCTTCTCCATATGATAGTCTCTTCTGCATAGAATCATAGAACGGTTTGGGTTGGAAGGAACCCTAAAGGTCATCTTGTTCCACCCCCCCCCAGCCTGGCCTTGAACACCTCCAGGGATGGGGCATCCACAGCTTCTCTGGACAACCTCTTCCATGAGGATTTTGAGACATGTGAAACCTTAAAACTCAGTAACTGCCCATGACTTGCCAGATGAATAGTTTTCCCTCAAACTTTTCAGTTTCTCTGTTGCATTTCTTAAGCAGAAGTGACACCTAGTGTTAGCCGAGGGCAGGTCGGTGTCCATCACACTCTTGCTTGGGTCAGGCCACTTAAAGGGTTTAGGAGCACAACCCGCTAATAACACTTGAGAGGAACCAAACGCTGGATGCATTTTCTGAACGTGCAACTTCTGTGCCCTGGAGAGGCTTTCCCAGCCAAACGTGGTGCTGTGAAGCTAGGACCTTTTGAGGGTCCATGACACTCTGCTTTTTGTTTTTTACCCTGATACTAAGCATCTAATTAGTCTGGGCCTTTGTGCTTGCGAAGTCCAGCTTAGCAACCATGCCATGGAAACCCATTTGCACATTTATTGACCACGGGGACAGAAAGCAACCCAGTTGTTTCTGACATTTTGAACTACAACAATTATTCACAGTCAGTCTGTTGCCTTTATCGGGGAAGAGAAGACTTTGGGAAGGAAATAATAATTAGAAAAAAAATCTTCCTTTTCCTTTCTGGCTTCTGTGTCTTGTCACGTGGGACTTAAAAGGCTTTTGTCAGTCTGTATTTGCTGTGCCTGCCTTTCCAGCACAGCTTTTGTGGAGCTCATTCCCAGTGCTGTGAGTGGATAACATGCAGCACTCATCCAGTAGGGTGCTATCGTCCCTCTGTCAGTCTTTGCTGAAAAAGTAGTGTTGTTCAGTCCACTTTACTGAGCACTGGAAATTGGGGAGTGCAGTAAACACAGTGGCAAACAAAAAGAGAAAAGAAAAAAAGGGGAGTTTGTGTGAGATACCCGCTAGGCAAGAAAAAGGAGGTGTGTTTTTTCCCTGTTTTTTCACAGTTTGGCAGTGAATGTGTTTATTGGTGGGTGGGCTGTTCACAGCTTGGGGTTCTGTGGGCCAGTTGCATGTTCCTATGTTGCATTTTTGGGGGCTGTTTTGTTTGAGAAACACAAGTCTTAGAGACAAAAGTGAGAAAGACACTCTGTCTTTGTGTTGAAGAATTACTTTACCAGCCCTAACAACGCCTAAGAGAGTAAAACAAACCAAAAAACCACCCCCTCCTTCAACAAAACCCCACCAAAACAAAGAAACCAGTGTCCTGCTGCCTTGAGTCCACAACTACCAGACAAAATAGCAATCAGAAACTGGGGAGATGCAGTTCATGTGTGACTTTATTTTTTTTAACCCCCTTATTTTAAAGTAGGGACTAAAAAGAGATGAGTAATTATTGATATACTTTAGTTTGTATCTATTGTGGTGGAGAAGAGTGGGTCACAAGAGGATCTGGAGGGGGAAGGAATTTGTTGTTAATTTGATTTTTCTACCTTTTTACCTTTTACAGTACTGTGAAGTGGGTGCATAAGTGAGCTTTAAGTGAAATTGGTTTATCACCCTGCAATCTAGTGGAAAATGGACTCCGGCATTGCAATGATGATGGAGCCAACCACAAAGGAAATAAAAGTAAATAAATACGTAAGAGTCTTGATGTATTTAGAAACGATTCTATGGGAGAATAAAAAAAAAAAAAAACCCAACAACTCATTATTAAGCCTCATTAAAAAAAAAAAAAAAGGAAAAAAAGGAGAAAACCCATTTTATGAAAAAGATAAAAATCTTTTAGTAATTTTTGCTCCAAATCAGAATACATCTTCATTTGTTCAAGTGTTTTTTGCATAATGTGGTTCTGCACATTTGCAAAGACTGCATATTCATAATTTGTCTTGCTTGTCCTTTTGCTTTCTGTCTGCTGAAGGCAAGAGAGGAAGAGGGATTTTTCCTTCTCCTCTTTGAGTTTCTTCTTTTTCTTTTCAATTTTGTCACACAGTTTCTTTTCCAGTTTTTGAGATACTTCTGTTTCTGCAGGATGAGGGTGGGGGGAGGGTGGGAAACATAATTCTCCATAAGAAAATAAACCCAAAACCACACACAAAAAAAACCCAAGCCATAAATATTTCCATAAATAGCCCCATCCTGTTGTATTCTTCTTTGTTCAGTGGCTTACTCCCTTGTGCATAAAGCACCTTATAAATGAGATAAGGGACATGGAAATCTATTTAATTTTCAATCCCAGTAACACTAGGAAAGACGGTCATTAAAACCAGGACGCCATTTCTTTCTGTGAGCTTGGGAGTGTTTATCCAGAGATCCTTTGCCAACCTTTTGTGTTAACACATCCCCTCCTTGGTGTCATGAAAAGCCCCACTATCCGCTTTGGTGCTCTGCGGAGGGGATGTGGGGCACTGAAGGGTTCACTGTTGCCTGCATCGCCCTGTAACACTATACATAAATCTAAAAAACCTTTTCTTTTTTAATTTTTTTTTATTTTTTTTCAGAAACACAACTAAATAATTTAATGATTAAAACAAACTAGCAAACTAAGAATGAATGTTATTCAATGGCAGCGTAAATCCATCCTATTCTAGGATATTTTAGTCCCTCTTCCAAACATTCCTCCCATTGGTGTGCTCATTCTTCCCTTCTTTTACCAGATGGTGGACACCATGGTCCAGGAGCAGAATGGGACCTTCCTCTTTCCAGCAGCACTGAACCGTAGGGTGAGATCACTGCAACACATGAAACCCTGCTGTGAAGGCGAGATTTGGCAGGACAGCAAAGCTGATTTCACATCTAGCTGCTGCTAGAAAGTCAAGTCCTGCTTCTCCCCTCCAGACCCCAGAATGCCAGTTTCAGTTCCTCTGCTTCCAGCCTCTGCGGAGCAGTGAAAGAATGAACTATGTGGGGAAAAAAAAAAAACAAAACAAAACCGTGTATTTTTGTGCTAGCTTGCTAGCTTAGTTCTGTGATCTGGCACCCCATGAGCCCAGCCAAGCACCAGTGAAAGAGAGGCAGCAGGAGGATTTGGGCTGGAGCCAGCGTACAGGCTGCCTGGTTTGGCAGGGGTGAACTCTCTGTCTTTCCAGCTTCCCATCTTCCACTGTCTGCCAGACAGGGGTCCCTGAAGCATCCCACAGCCGGGCACGTTATAATGGTGACCTGAAAAAAACCCCTCTGGGTCAAATATTGACCCTTGAGGTCGTTATGTTTAATGACAGCCTAGAGCAGCACCTGCTTGGTAGCTGCGAGCACAACTCCGTATTTTCTTTCTCTGGAGTTCTGGTGTATGAAAAACTGGCTCCTAGCCCCTGCCTCTTTGGTTCCTCTCAGAGGATTGCACGCAGTGCCCACCCAGTCTGCCCATAGCCAAAGTATGTTTGAGATCTGCCACAACTGAGCTTGTGGGTATTTGATTTGCTTGCTCCATTAACCACTACGTCTCCTCTGAGTCCTCGTTGCGAGCTCTGTCACATCTGGTGGTGAGGGAAGGAACGCTTTCCCCTTGGGGGTGGCTCAGCACCCGGAGAGGCCGGACAATTTCCAGCCTTGAAGATGTTCAGGATTCACCTGGGAAAGACCCTGAGCAGCCCCAGGCAGGTTTAGATTCAGCCCGGCTATGAGGAGGGGTGGTTGGACTCCAGACCTCCAGAGGTCCCTTCCCACCTATATCTTTCTGTGAAGCTAATCAGTTGCTCATCTGCTTTCACCGGCAGTGCAGCTTGGTCATTTTTTTAAGAGGCTTGTTATAATTCATCAGACTGTTGCTTGATTTCAAAACTCAGAGGTGGTTAAGGCAAAGTGAGCCTTTAAAGGAAGTCTCTTCTTTTTACTGCTACGGGTATTTGCAGAATCTGGATTGCCCTTGAACTAACGAAGATCTCATTGTTTCCCCTCACTGTGGTACAGCTTGCCAGCACACCACCCAACTAATGTGCCTGAAAATATATTGCAGAGTAAACGTACAACATGAAAATAAGCAAAAATACTGCCACTGCAGCTCTGCCAGAGCATCCTTGCCCTGCTTTACCAGCTCTGCATCCCTGTGGCTGCTCAAATGGCTACGTAGGTGAGAGAGGGAAAAGTAAAATACATTTAAAAAAAGCTACTTAAACGCGACCTCTGTCACCTCGGTATCTCACATAGAAACCTTTGTGTATTAAATGTGGTTCCCAGGCAAGCAAAAAAATTCCACAGCCCGTGCATCACAAAATACTTTGATATGGTTTTATTACTGTGATTCTGATGGTTTATGGAGAACAAAGACAAACAAGAACCAAAACTCTATCAGGATGTTTGCTCTACAACGGACTTTGGAACCAAGGCCATGAGGTTACTGGTTATAGAAAGATCAAAACTGAAAAAAAGTAGTCAGCAATTTTTGACCCCTGAGGGTAACATCAGCCACTTCCCAGTTCCGTGGGATGGAGTGTTTCACAAGACTCCGGTGCGAGCTATAAAAGTGAGGCACCTCTTGCAAACAGCAGCACCGGACTGGAGGAAGTACCATCAGCTCTCCCCATCCAAGGCACTGACATCCAGGTGAGATGCACACATTTTTACAGGGAAACTTTCAATGGCTCCTTGGACAGCCCCAAGAAGCAGACAGAAGGTCATTATACAAGTGCTCAGTGATTGATATATTAAAGTTTGGGTAGCCACAGCCTCCATAAATTCAATTACAACTGTGAAAAAAATGCTTAAATGTTTTTAATTCAATAGTGAAGGGTTTTTTTAAAGTGAAATTCAAGCTCGATTTTTTTTTCAATGTTGGTTATGTTGCTCAGGTCTTGCAATTTTAGTCTGAGTTTTAATCTTACTTGGGCTGAGCTGATCTTCTCCCATCCCTTCCCAGAATCAACTGGAGTAACTGCTTTTTTCCTTCCCAAAACTTTGCTTTGATTACTGTTATACGATTTAGAAAGGGAGCTGTTATCTTAACTGGCCACTCGTTTCTGTTCCTGCAGCTGTTACAAATAAATGCTGTGATTCTTTGTCTGTTTCCAGACAACTTTGTGTAGAATTAGATATGAGTGTTTGTAACAGTGCTACAAAAAGATGTTCAGAACCTGAACCTTAGTCTGACTCAAAGCGCTGCTGCTTTGAACTTCATTGCTTCTCAGCTTCTGTCAAGAGCAGGAATCTTTTGATTTCAGTAGAATTTCATATAAAAAGAGAAATAAGGTATTTCAGTGAGTGTAAAAGTTCAGTTCTCACCTTAACAGAATAGATTTTTTCCTATTTACAGTACAAAATGTGCTTTCATTTAGAAATTAATTGAATGTCTCACTACCACTTTACTTGTAGTATTATGTGGATCATGAAATCTAGTCCAAACAACAAACGCCAATTTCTAAAGTAATTCTCAAATGCAGTGTCAATTATCAACTGAAAGATTTATCACCGGTTATGTATTTTATTTCATTATCATTTAGGTCATACCAATAAGATGTTAAGCTAAGTGCTCAGATGTCCCTTGCGCATATGCATAAACCAACAAACACAACTAAATAAAACTGGATGGTTTTGGTGTACATATCTCATTTTACTTTTTTCTTCCAAATGCAATTTTCTATGTCATTCCATCATTCTATTCCAGCTGCTGCTATATTTATCCTCTGCAAAAAATGTTTTACTTCGCCTTTTTTCCTTCATCCCCCGCCCTCCTCCAGCGTTTTGTGTCTGATATGAAAAGGTTTCTCACAAGCATTGCTTATTTTCTATTTTCCTTTCCTGCAGGCTGTCATCCAGCTCCTACAGCAAGGAATCCAAACTACAGAAGTCCTGCTGAGATGGGAAAAATCATCATTTACGAGCATGCCAACTTCCAGGGGTACTGCAGAGAATTCACCTGGGACATTGCCAATCTAAAAGATGTAGATTGGAATGATTGTGTCTCCTCAGTGAAAGTATTTGGCCAGCCTTGGGTGGCTTATGAGCACATCAACTATACAGGCCAGCTTCTGGTACTTGAGGAGGGAGAACATAGCTTTGTTGGTAGGGAGATGAATGATAAGATCTCTTCCCTGCAGCTGATCACTGACAATCTGCACCATCCCCAGATCACTCTCTATGAACATATCAACTATCAAGGGAAGAGCAGGGTGATAAGAGAACCAACCAACCTGGCTAGGGGACATGACAACGACATCATATCTTCTCACAAAGTCCAGAGAGGTGCCTGGCTGCTGTGTGAACACAGTGATGGAAGTGGTATTCGTTACATTGCGCGAGAACACGAACACTTTCCGAATTACAAGGCGATCGATTTCAACGACAAGCTTTCCTTTCTGCGTCCCCTTCTCCCCGGCAAGGGATGTGGCTGTTAGGCTGCAAACCCTGCGGCGCTGAGGGAACATGCAGCTCCAGCAAGAAAATTCCAGCCCTAGATCTCTCTCAACACAGTCTGTGCTCGTATCGCTCTTCTCCCGCGTCACAGGAACACCGGGTGGGAGAGCTCTCTCGCATGCTGCACTGCAACTCTGTATTTCCCCGACCCTGCTTTGCGCTGTTCTCCCTTCCCGTAAATCCCCACGAACACAACAACTATCGCGTTTGGTCAAACGAAAGAGACTCCAGGACAAGAGACATGCCAGGGGTGTGTAACCTGCTGCACCTGCACCTGGCATTCCGATACCCTGTGCTGTGTAATGTAAAAGCATCGCGTGTTGCTTCTGCTGCTAGATGCGTAAACAAAATGTTAGTATAGAACCAGTATCGCTTACTTTGTCATTTGTAATTTTTTTTTACAATGCACTTCCTTTACCATGGCCTCTGCCGCTTTTTTTTTGTATCCCACTTTGTGGTTTTGCCATTAAAGAAGATCTTGAAAGCAACAATGGGTCTATTTTATGTATTGTTTGTGGTTTAATGTAGATAAATATTGCTCTTCAGTGATGAGACAGCTCTGTGTATTCAGGGAATGGTTCACCCAGTCACTTGCAAACATTTGTCATGGATCTCCCCTGAAAGGTTTTATCTTCTTCCTTTCTCACTTGTCAGTAACATTGGCTTCAGGCTTGACTCAACTAGACCTAAGATCTTGGTGAGCATGTCAAGTAACGCTGTGATCCTGGCCAAACTCTCACCTGGAGACTTTACTTAATTACCAGAAGATTGATTGTATCTCAACGCATTGATCATGCTAATGATATAGTCTTCTATGGCCCTAAATTATAGAATCAAACAGAAAATTTTGATAAATTTGAATTGATGGGTTGATCACAATAGGAAAACCTGTCTGATCTTTTTAAACTTTTGTTATCTTGATATGGGATGAGGTATCATTTTGAAATCATGGTGTTTCAATCAGAATGGAAAATACCCTTCTTCTAAAGTTACCCCCATTGTAATGGCATTTTACTGTTATAACAGTCTCAAGAGTCACCACATGGTACGTTCTACCACAGGCCGGGCTTAAACACTAGCTCAGGGCCCTCCAACACACCAAGCAGTGCCAGGGGTCATCACTGCGACAAGCATGCCAGGAATCCCGGGGGGTCCTCTTTGTCCTTTACCAATCCATGGGTATTGCAAGCCACAAACTAGATCTCTCATAGGGCAAAGAGGCAGATGGAGGATGAAAATGCAGGCTGCAAGAAGTGGCAAGCTACAGGAGAAGGGTTGCTGAAGCATCTGAAATTCAGTGTTTTTCAAGCCCCGGAGCAGCCTGGAGAATGAATCACAGAATCACAGACTCACAGAATGGTTAGAGTTGGAAAGGACCTTAGAGATCATCAGTTCCAACCCCCCTGCCATGGGCAGGGACACCTCCCACCAGACCGGGTTGCTCAAAGCCCCATCCAGCCTGGCCTTGAACACCTCCAGGGATGGGGTGTGGGAGAATTCTTAGAAATTAATGGTCATCCTGTGAGCACCCCAAGCTCTGGGCAGCTGTTGACAATAGGCCTCTGACAATAGTCCAGGCCCTTGACAACAGTGCAGGCCTCAAGGTTACTAAACGGTTAAGTTGTGATCTGTAAACTAACAAAGCTGGCAGAAAAGGAGTAGCTGTCTTCTGAATGTACTGATAAGTAGGACCTTGAGTAGAATA
>VXAK01004762.1:31886-44317 GCA_013399435.1 Arenaria interpres
CTCACAGGAATGACCTATGGTTCAGGATCGTGACTCTGTGTGTTTACTCTTTACCTCCAAAGCAGTGCATTAAAAGCTACATAACAGAGTCAACTTCAAAATAATTGCATTTGGAATATGAACTATTCGAGGCCTTCTTACAGATATGCAATCACCAGCTGTTTCAAGAACTGTTTTGCCATGTACAAGTTGACCTGGGGAGCAGAGAGTTGCAGCTCTGTGTTCTCCCCGTCTAACGGCAGCTGCACCCTCCGAGCCGTGTGCCCTGGTTTTGGCTGGGATAGAGTTAATTTTCTTACTAGGGGCTAGGATAGTGCTGTGTTTTGGATTTAGGGTGGGAATAGCGCTGATAACACACTACCGATTTAGGTTGTTGCTAAGCAGTCAAGGACTTCTCTGCTTCTCACACCACCCCTCCAGCGAGGGCTGGGAAGGCACAAAAAGTTGGGAGGGGACACAGCTGATCCCAACTGACCAAAGGGATATTCCATGCCATGTGATGTCATGCTCAGGGTATAAAGCTGGGGAAAGAAGAAGGAAGGGGGAGACATTTGGAATTAGGGCGTTTGTCTTCCCACGTAACCACTACGCCTGACGGAGCCCTGCTTTCCTGGGGATGGCTGAACACCTGCCTGCCCATGGGAAGTGGTGAATGAATTCCTTGTTTTGCTCTGCTTGCGTGCGCGGCTTTGGCTTTACCTATTAAACCGTCTTTACCTCGGCCCACAAGTTTTCTCGCTTTTACTCTTCTGATTCTCTCCCCCATCCCAGCCAGGGGGAATGAGCGAGCGGCTGCGTGGTGCTTAGTTGCCCTCTGGGGTTAAACCACCACACCATGCGTTACGGCATCCGTCACACAGCTCCGCGTTGCCATGTTTATCTGGCTGTGTGCTGAGCTCCTGTTTGCCATTATTTTCTTGTATTTATCGTTAAGAACAAAGCCCAGAACGTGCTGCTCTGTCATCTGCTGGGGTTTGTTCCCATTTTGAAACAAACTCTGCAGGCTACGCCGACCGCTTGTGTTCCTCTGCTGGGCGCATGCGGGCAGATGCAATGGTGATGGCTCAGGCTCCATGTGTCTTGGGTCACTTCTTCTTTTAAAGGGATTTCAAAATGGAATTCAAAGAACATGGAGCATTCTCCCAACTCTGGGCTGAAATAGCTTGGAAACACTGGGTACTCACCAGATAAAGGCAGCTGTGCCCAGAGAGAGGAGATCCTGTATGGGGAAGGGGAAAGAAAGCACTGGCGCGTTCTAATGTGGTCAGTAGCAATGGTATCAGTGGTTATGTGGTACGCAATGTTCTCAGCCTTCTCATTAAGGTAAATTAGACCCTGCAGAGCTCTGTATTGTCGCCATTAGACCTCTTCCAGAAGGCCCAAGCACAATGTTTTGCTCAATAGATAGCGAAGCTGCAAAACACCATTATGGTTTTTTTCCCCATGCTAATGCAACTCTCCAGTAGTTAAAACCTTTTGGAGGGGTAAAACAAGTGGCAAGTGTCATGTTCTGTCCAAACCCATTTGGGGAAAAAATTATTTTTGAAGTCCTATTGAATGATTCTATGATGCTGTGTCTGAGGGATCCTTTTCAGCATCTCAGCACAATAATGACATTACATAGGTAATTACCTACTGGTAATAGGAGAGTGATTATTTATGTCTCTAATTATTTTTCCTAAGAAATACATGTAATGATATTTCCTCTGTGAAACTGCCATTTCTTAAAGAAGAAAGAAGGTATTCTCTTATTCTCTTGGCATATTTATCTGAAAATTTATTTACAGCTAGGATGCCTCTGAATCAGGTAATTGTTATCTCTGAGTTTTCCCTCTGTTTCTCTTAGGCAAAGAAAAGATTATATTACCTCTCAAAGTTGCTGTTACTCTGTGATCTGAACTTGCTCATACTCCTGTCTGTCTCTGGTTGTCCTGGTCACCAGAGAAGTGATTTTCTTCACTTTGGGAGTGGGGGGGGGTCTAGCTGCTCTTGGGCTGCAGTGCACTGCGGACTAGCAGGCCATTTCTACACTTCTCAGGCAGCAGTACCCTTGGAATCATATTCTCTGATCATCCTCACCCTTGGGGCAGGCTTTAAGAGGCATCTCAGAAGGACACAACACCCTCCCTGGCATTCCAAGTCTAGAGCATTGGCATCTCAATCTGCCTGTCAAGGCAGGGGTAAAGAGGACCTGGAGGCCCCAAGCCCTGTTAAACTCCAAATGGTACTAATATGGAATAAAAAGACTGCTTCCAAAATAAACAACCACTAAAAAACTTTCAGAGAGGGGATTATTACTAATCCGCAGTGAAATGCAAATGGACATTGGAAGAGAACGCTGTATGAGGAAGGCTTGTAACCTGTGATGTAACCAAAAGGAGATGTCTAGAGAAGAAGGCTTGAACACCATGTGTATAACTAAAAGGTGATACATAAACAGACTGAACTTTCCTCTGTTTCGTTAGAAACATCCGCAGAACAAGTTCAGACCTGTTTGGGTAACCACAGAACATAAAACTTGGGCTTAAGGTCAGATCTCGTCTACCTAGGAAGAAGGTGATTATTACACGTTAACCACTTGCCTCACTTCGTAACTATGCCGTATTACATTGCTGATTCGATAACAGAGTCTTGTGAAAAATTTCCTGGAGCTGATTCCTCATACCACCTCGGATCTCAGGTCATGGCTGGGCTTGATGCACTCATGGATCATAACTTTTGACCGACAACACATGGTGACTATTCTTCAATGCTTGGTGTTTAAATTAAGAATTCCATTTGGCCTGACTTACAGATTCTGGATCCAAATTTCATTCAGAAAATATTACATAAAAGCTGAAATCTTTAAATCCCTGTGTACAATCATTAACTGCAAAAATAATATTCCTCCTCCCTTCAAATTTCTGTAACATACGCATCACATCACTGTTCTCACTTTCTGGTTTTTTTCCCTCTTACTTACACCAAGAGTTACTGTTGGGCATTTGAGAACTGCCTGCACAGTTCTCAAACCTATACTCAGATGACCCTACAGGAGAAATTAGCCCTCAGAAGTGAATGCAGCTTAAGGCAGCACAAATTTTAATTTCCACCAGGAGTTCAGAGGCAATCTGAGGACAGACTCCGCAGAGCTTCAGCAGCTGCATATACAGCAATACAATTTTTGGCTGCCCCATTGTCCAGAGGAAAAGGATCCTGCGGAAGAACTTCAATTCTAAGTTAAAGAATGGCATCCTCGTTAACACTGGTTTGGCACTGGCATGTTTGTTCAGAGAACCCATGAACCAGTTTTGAAACTCTCACTGCAAAGGAAGTACATCAGGATGGTGTAAATTCTTTTACACAGTTGTTATTTCACATTCAAATGGAGAATGATGCATTTGCGGGCAGATAGCAGCTTTCAAAATCCTAGTTAAAAGCTTTGGAATCACGCAAATAATAATATCAGCTAGCAGACAGTAACCCACAGCCTGTGCCTCACAATGGAAGAAACTACAGGGCCATACCTGCCGGCAGATAATCAATACCAGGGCCTTTAGGTTCACTCTTCTAGGGTTGCGATGCAGCTCCTCTGGATCATCTGTGTGAATGAGCTGCTCTTAACCTGTAGTGGCAGCTCCATCGCCCAGGCAGCCCACAATCGGAGGAGCGGAGGGGAACAAGAAGACAGGATATTCTGATGCACATGTCTAAATCTATCTCTTCTTCTTTATTTTTTTCTGAATGATTTAACATTCTCTTGGGGAAACTCAAGCTGTTTTTCAAATACAGAATTCTGAAACTTACTGTTTGCAAACTCACACGGTTTCAGTCTTGCTTTCTGTCTTGCTCATTTCGTCCAGTACTGGTATTCCCCCAGCTTGACATTACAGCTGCTTTTAATCTATGTGTCCAACACTGAAAACCCGTTGTAGGAAGCAGGGCTGCAGCAACTTCTTTTTCATATGCATCTTCAAACATATCTTCTCTTTACCCAGCAACACAGCTACCCCACTTCCAGTTCTGTTGCTGATTCTTCCTTTAATTTCTTCTTGGTTTTCTTAGTCAGAATATTCCTGCCCCTTGTGCTGTTGTGGTTTCTTGGCAGTGCCTTATTTGACTTTGGTTTAATGATAGCAATAATATGGATAAGCTTAAATTCTCCATCCTTGCAAATAAAATCTCAAAAAATGTAAAGCATGAAGCTGACAAAGGTAGTGAGGAGAGACCTTCCTGCAGAGATCCATACAGATCACCAGGAAAATAATTGTGACATGGTGAAATGAGGGCAGCTGCAGCAGGTTATTCCTATAAGGAATTCCCATTCTTGGAACAAGCTTGCCTTTGTCTTTCATATGGTCCCAAAGCCCTATTCATGTTCACCCACTCCCACACATTCCTGGGGTCCAGTTCATCTACTTAAACACAGTCAGCCCTGGAGCTTGGCACAGACTCACCCCAAATCCCCCAAACTCCTGGCATGGTTATGCCCCACAGGCACTCAAACAGCTAAACCTGCCAAGTGGCTGCTGCTGTGAGACACCCTCCCACAGCAACAGGACCAACAGGGAATAAAGCAGCTCGGAGACAGAATCATAGAATCATCTAGGTTGGAAGGGACCTTCAAGATCATCTAGTCCAACCATCAACCTAACTCTGACAAATACTATCACTAAACCATGTCCCCCAGCACCATGTCAACCCGTCTTTTGCACACCTCCAGGGATGGTGCCTCAACCACTTCCCTGGACAGCCCATTCCAATGCTTGATAACCCTTTCGGTGTAAAAATTTTTCCTAATATCCAACCTGAACCTCCCCTGAATCTGATCTGGAGCTGCTGCGTATCCCTTCCCATTGCAGTGATATTCAGGCCCAAGGACAACACAGCCATGAATTGTCCTTATCAGCAGATGGAATGAGCTTTTTGTGCGCTACCAGACCTCATAAATCCAACAGAGTGATAAATGAGGCGGCAAAACCAAGCCAGATGTCTTTGAAAAGGCTGGGAACAACCTCTCTTTGGGTGTGAGTGAAGCCACAGCATACCAACCAGGCTGTGCCCTGCAAGGAATCACAACAAACAGATATACCAAAGGAGAATCTCCTGCATTGTTTAAGAGATGACCACTGATAGCAAGGCAGGTGTCTCCTTGTCTGCTCTCCTCCTGTGGTCACTCAGGAACCGATGGCAGGAGATGCTAACAGAGTTAGTGAACAGCAAGCAGACAGAGTAGACGAGAGGCTGATGAACAGCAGCTGGGAACCCTGTACGCAGCACGTCTGCTCACAGAAATGCCCACGATGCGCAAGATGGACTCACAGCCTTGCAACCATCAACAGCACCATCTTTCAGGAGGTATGAGTGACAGGAATACACTGTAAATTCACTGTTGCCTGGGGATAAGTGCCCAATGTTGAAGTATTAGAGTGGGAGCTGTTGCTTTAGGAGACCAAGATGACTATGGAGGACAGAGACGAGGGTATCTGGGTTAAATTGGCACGTAACTCATACTTTTCTACAGAAAGAAGTAACAAGCAGGAAGTAGTTTAATATTTTTAATTGCTAATACACGTGGTCACTGAACCACTGTAACTAAACAGATCACTGTTTAAGTGCAGTTCTCTGGAAAAAGATAAGAATTTTGATAAATCTCTTCTTCCTTGAGGGAACACCTTCTTTTACAAAATTAGTGCTATGCTACTGACGTTCTCTTTTGCTGCCACACACGGTGAATGTGTGATAGGCCTTATCAGGATAAACGGAGACCAGTAATGAGTGGTGTCCCTCAAGCATCCATACTGGTACCAATATTATTCAATATTTTCATCAATGACTTAGACAGTGGCATTGAGTGCACTCTCAGAAAGTCTACAGTTGACACTACGCTGCCTGGTGCCGTTGACTTGCTGGAGGAAAGGGACCACCCAGAGGGAGCTTGACAGGCTTCAGGAGTGGGCTTGCATGAATCTCATGAAGTTCAACAAGGCCAAGTGCAAGGTCCTGCACCTGAGGGTCAGGGCAACCCCCAAGATCAGTACAAACTGGGGGATGAATGGATTGAGAGCAGACCTGTGATGAAGAACTTGGGGGGACTGGCAGATGAAAAACTGGACATGAGACAGCAAAGGCGTGCTTGCAGCCCAGAAAGCCAACTGTATCCTGAGCTGCATAATAATAGTCAGCAGGTTGAGGGAGGTGATTTTGCCCCTCTACTCTGCTCTGGTGAGACCCCACCTGGAGCACTGCATCCAGCTCTGGAGTTCCCAGTACAAGAGAGACATGAACCTCTTAGAGTGGGTCCAGAGGAGGGCCACAAAAATGACCAGAGGCATGGAACACTTCTTCTGTGAAGAAAAACTGAGAGAGTTGGGGTTGCTCAGCCTGAGAAAGACAAGGCTCTGGGGACACCCTACTGAGGCCATTCAATATATAAAGGGAGCTTATAAGAAAGATGGAGAGATATTTTTCACTAGAGCCTTTTAAACTGAGAGAGGGTAGATTTAGATTGAACAAATTGTTGTCCCAACACTTGTGGGATCGTTTACCTTGCATGCAACAGCCAAATTATTATTTATTTATTAGCAGTTCTGCGCAGAAATGAGTGCTAGGAGGTATTCCCACAAAACTAGCACACCCAACGTTGAAACAGTCACTCATTTATACACTGTAAATTATCATCATTAACATACTCATTGTTTATCAACCTTTTGCTGATTTTCACAATTCCTTATCTTGAAGCTGATTGTTGTAAAATGTCCTTGTCTTCAATTCAAGGTACAGTGTCTCTTAATTTTACTGTGTAGGCTCAGTGGTCGAGGGTCTCAAGTGAAGGCAGGTATCCTAACTTCTAGAGGAGTGGGTTTCATATTATAATGGTCAAGTTCACCTAAAGGGCACATTTCATGCGGTATAGCTGCATGTATTGGGCAATCAGCCCACTGAAGTTTCTGCTACCTGTTTTTAGGTCCATTTGTTCCTTCTATACCATTGTCTTATCAAGAACCTTTTACTCAAATGATTTACAGAGTTACAATCATAGAGGTTTCGATATCAATATGGAGGACATTTTTCATCATGAGGGTGGTGAGGCACTGGAACAGGTTCCCCAGAGAAGTTGTGGATCCCCCATCCCTGGAAGTGTTCAGGGTCAGGTTGGATGGGGCTTTGAGCAGCCTGGTCTAGTGGAAGGTGTCCCTGCCCATGTCAAGGAAGTTGGAACGAGATGATCATTGAAGTGCCCTTCCAGCCCAAACCATTCTGTGATTCTATGATTCTAGGATGCATAAGCAATACAGTGGACTTTCTAGGATGTATAACAATACAGTGAACTTTGCCCTGGTTTCAGGCGAGGTTATCTTAGTTCCGTATTACTCTCTTCATACCTACAGTAGTCCCATTGCAACAAGCTAGTAATGCACTTAGAATTTCTGTGTATCAACAAAAAGAGTCTATAAACTGCCAGGTATCAGCAAAATGAGGATTTAATTATAATGCTATCTGTGGGTGACTGAGGAGGAAATCTACCCTATACTAAGGTGTAGTAGGGCTGTGTAGACCCAAGTATTTCTATAGTAAAGCTTTAGCATTGCTACAGCTAAAGCTGATGGCTTATGGTTGTGGCATTAAAGGACACAAGAATAATGCTTTTATAGCTGCTTATTAGGCTTAGAGTGGACAGCACCTGAATGTAGTGAAGCACAGTGGGGAAAAAAACCCCAAACAAGTAAGGAAGGAATTGAAAATTATGGAATGCTTTCATATGTACCATGGAAATAAATGAAGATGCAAGAACACCTTTGTTGATGTTATTTCCTGGTTTCTGACACTATAACGTGAAATTTCTTGTGATGTAGCATTTTAGGGTGTAACATATAAGCATTCAGTTGATCTTTTGGCTTTTAATGGGAGTAGAAACTGCTCTTAAATTTGTGGTTTGGGCTTATCTCTCCTTCTTTTGAGTAGAAGATATAAATGGCCAAATGAGTTCTCTGCTATTCACCTGGCAAAACCCAGTTAAAGGGGTTTATTTTTCTTCGGGGATATCAGAAACTGGCTATATTTAACTTCAGAAAGGTTTAGTTTACTTGCAAAAGACTCTGTAGCTGCTCTCACCTGCTGTGTCTAAGCCGGTATTGACAACATTTAGTGAAGGAGGGCAGGGCACAGGGAGGGAGACAGATTTCTGTCACATGCATTTATTCTGTATAATTACTTCTTGTATTTATACCTACTGGTTAAAAACAGGAGGCAGTCACATATATTTAAATAATAATAATAAAAAAGGCTGCAAATACCCGTTTGATTGGCTTGTTATGCATAGCTTCAGCCGTTTCCTATAATCTACATTAGCTCTTTTATGTGTTTTGTTTTCTTCCCATGCCACTTGTAAATTTAACCCTTCTGCCAAGACCACCAAGGTCCAGGTAAGATTTTGAAGGGGCTACTATGAGCACAAGACCTTATCTGGAAACTTGGGTAAAGTCAACAAAGCTTTCTGGTAGTCAAGCGCCTAATTTCTTCTGCTTGCAGTCACGAAGCACGTGGCTTAGTGAACTGTAAAAGAGAAGTCCAGAATGGTAGATAAATAAAGTAACACGCTATAACTAATTCCCAAACACCTGTGACCGTCTTACAGTCTCTCACCCTGAAGAGGCAGCTGCTTGGCCACCTGGTTGCCCTTCTTCTCTTGCAGTAACCCTTTGCGCAGGAGAGGACCGCTCTGTCCGTGGCTGCGATGCCCAGCAGAAGCTGTGTGACCCACAGTGAGACTTCCTGCCTCTAACGGCTCCCTCTGTCTTCCTGCAGCCACTATTCTCTTTTTCTCCCTCACCGACACAGTCGTGGCCACTTTCCCAACACTTCCCGTTACCTCAGCCCCTTGCAGGAAACTCTTTCATCGTTCTACAGCAACAAACCTTTCTCTTCAACACTGCTTTCTCCCCTCCCTAGCTTTATAACCAGCACTTGTACAATCTCTCTATTCTCTAGCTTCCTGAAAACTCCTTCCCCAAATTTTTTTCGTTTCCATTTCAGGTACTAACTTGTGTATATCGGTGCTGGGGACTGACTGTCTGGGGAGCAGCTCTGCTGAAAAAGACCTGATGGCCTTTGTAGGCAGCAAGCTGAACATGAACCAGGAGTCTCCCCTGGCAGCAAAGGCAGCTAACAGCATTCTGGGCTGTATTAACAGCAGCCTATCCAGCAGATTGAGGGAAATTACTGTCCCCCTCTACTCAGTGCTTCTTAGACAGCATCTAGAACACCGCATCCAGTTTTCGGTCACCTAGTACAAAAAGATGTCTATAAACTGGGGTGAGCTCACTAGAGGGCCACAGAGAAGGTCAGGGCAGTGCAGCACTTGCCCTGTGAGGAGAAGCTGGGGAATTGGGCTTGTTCACCTTGGAGAAAACGACTTAGTGGGACCTAATAGCAGCTTTTCAATACCTACAAAGATGTTATTGAGAAGATGGAGCCAGGCTTTTCAGAGTGGCACATGGTAGGTGGATGACAAAGTGACAGACATAAACACAAACAAGAGATTTTTCCAACTGATATAATGAGAAACTTTTTCACTATGAGGTCAGTAAAAGTTTAGATCACATTACCCAGAGAAGTTGGGTAGTCTCCATATTCATGGGGTTTTTGAGATCTGACTGGATAAAGCCCTGAGCTACATATTTGACCTCATAGCCATCCCTGTTTTGAGCAGTAGATTCAACCTGATGGCATCCAGAAGTCACTTCCAGTCTGAAGTATCCTATGATCCCACGATCCTCCTGGCTATCAGGATAATTCAAGCTCATTACTTAAGACCTAAGATTTGCATATTCTAATATTTCCTGTCCCATATTATTCCTCAGCAATCTTGTTATAAATAAAGATGATCACAGAATCACAGAATGGTAAGGGTTGGAAGGGATCTTTGGAGATCATCTAGTCCAACCCTCCTGTCAAAGCAGGTTCACCTGGAGCAGGCTGGACAGGAACACATCTGGACAGGTTTTGAATATCTCCAGAGAGGAGACTCCACAATGTTTCTGGGCAGCCTGTTCCAGTGCTGTGTCAATCTCAAAGTAAGAAGTTTTTCCTCATGTTGAAACAGAATTTCCTGTGTTCCGGTTTGTGTCCGTTGTGCCTTGTCCTGTCGCTGGGCACCACTGAGAAGAGTCTGGCTCCATCCTCTTGACATCCACCCTTTAGATATTTATAAGCATTGATGAAATCCTCTCTCAGTCTTCTCTTCTCCAGGCTAAAAGACCCAGGTCTGTCAGCCTTCCCTCATAAGAGAGGTGCTTCATTCCCGTAATCATCTTCATAGCCCTCTGCTGGACTCTGTCCAGTAGGTCCTTGTCTTTCTTGAGCTGGGGAGCTCAGAACTGGACACAGTACTCCAGATGTGGTCTCACCAGGGAAGAGTAGAGGAGGAGGATGACCTCCCTCAACCTGCTGGCCACACTCTTTTTAATGCACCCCATGATACCATTGGCCTTGTTGGCCCCAAGGGCACATTGCTGGCTCATGGTCAAGTTGTCCACCAGGACTCCCAGGCCCCTCTCTGCAGAGCTGCTTTCCAGCAGGTCAACCCCTAACCTGTACTGATGCATGGGGTTATTATTTCCTAGGTGCAGCACCCTACACTTGCCCTTGTTGAATTTCATCAGGTTCCTCTATGCCCAGGTTCCAATTCACGTCCCTTGTCGATCCCTGCTATTCACCCATGCCAGTCAGCTGCTGACATTGACTCAAGCGGGTCTAATGAGCTTCTTTGCTCTGTCCTACCACTCAGCAATTAATTTCTCCCTGCAATTTCTATCTCCTCAGCCGGGTGTTTTGGGGTTTTTGTTGCTAATTCATTTTGTGTGTGTGTGAAACTGTTTTTTCAGGATGTACTTTTATTGCTTTTGACATGGAAGTAGAAGAACACAGAAAAACTGCAAGAAAAAGGGAACTCATCTAGTATCTGTAGATATAGATCTCATCTAGATCTTTAGAGTTTCAACATGCAAGATGCTCTTCCATGAAGGCCAATGAAAAACAATGTTTGCATACCTAATTCTGGAATTGACTGTAAGGTTAATTCAATTCAGTAACTCACCTTCTGGTGCTTGATATTTGGTCAGCTACACCAGAGCAGAAGTGAGTGAAGCCAAAGCCCCTTGAAAGACGGTAACCAGTCAGAGGATGGGCTGAGTCCTGAGTACCCATACTACAGAATAAATTCCAGCAGAGTTTATAGGATGCTGTTTTCTGCAAAGAAGAGGCCCACAATGAGTCAAATTGTGGGATTAAGTTATGACACTCATCACACCTCAGTAAGCTGTTTTCCCTCGGTGTTCATTGTAGGTTCTTCACCACATCCAGCAGTTTTCTGGATCAGCACCATTTGCATTCACAGGAGAGTGTGCTTGTTTCACAGTCACAGATTACAGCCATCAGGTACAGACTGAGTTCTCAACAGCATACCTAAGGTACTGCCACTTGTGTGACTACAGAAGATAGACTTTGCTTCAAGACCTCTCTGTTAGTATCAATTTGAATCGTATGATCATGAGATCTTTCAAGAAGATTCTTCAGTGCACTGTTAACAGCTCTTTGCGTTGAAAGCAAAATCTGGCATTTGGGAGAACCACTAACTTGATGCAGGAGGTAATTTGTACCCGTGGATAGAAGAAAATAAAGGAAGATGGGGAAATGAGGAAAAGCAAGATCTGTGGTTCAGGAATTTAAAAAGACAGAAAATATTCTGGGGCAGGATAACCTCCGCTTTCATGTTCCATGGACAGAAATGGAAACAGTTGATACAGGAAAAATATTAAAAAGAATTTTTATATGAAGTATTCAGAATAAATGGGGAACATGTTTGGCGTCATGCTTAACACAATAATATTGTTGCTTGACAGTTGTATGAAATTAAATCATTTAATTTCAAAACAACAGAATGAAGCATTATGTACAATATTTGAAAGTTACTGTAAATGAAAATGTCTGCAAATATATTTGTTTTCCCATGCTTCTACTTTAAAAGCTTGACTTATAATCTGTTTTTACACCATATTAATAGGTCTCTGTTTACACCTTCTTTCTGGGGTTTACGCTGTGACCTTCCTTTCTGTTTTTAAGACAACGATACTGGTGTGTTTTATTATCAACTGCAATGGTACCATCTACATCTATTACTGTACATATAGGTATGTATGATCACACATGGACATATAGACATGTTTATTTATACACATGCTATTTTCATTTTACTCCAGAAATCTCTCACCTTGAAAGAGAGAACTTTAAGAAGTTCTCTTAATCTGCAGCTGGTACAAGGTACCTAGGACACAAGGTCCTTCAGGGTTGCTTGACCTCTGCTGCCACCCGCTGGAGAGAGACAGGATGGGGCTGCAGCCAGCTGACCCGAAATTGGCCTCCTTCGTATGGTTTTTTTTTGGGGGGGGGTG
>VXAK01004764.1:0-29647 GCA_013399435.1 Arenaria interpres
TGCCGGGTCCTGCCCTTGGGTCAAAAGTCCCACTTCAGATCTCCCTGGGACCTTCTCTTCTCCAGGCTGAACAACCTCAACTCTCTCAGCCTGTCTTCATAGGAGAGGTGCTCCTCTCCTATGCTGTGCTCCAGCACAGTGTGCTTTGTTTTCTTGAAGGCAAGGCAGCAAGTTTTCTTGAGCTTTCAAAATGAGCTGCCCTGGTGGTGAGAATATAATTTTTCTCACATCTTCTTCTACTCATGTTGGTGAGAAGTTACTCTTATGAGCTGAAATTAGCCAGACCAAGTGAAGGAATTAATTACAAGCTGGCTCTGAGCATGCATATTTTTTTAATACACTGTAAATCAAATTGTCATTACTTCAAATTGTGTTGAGAGATGATGTATTCAGTAAAAAATAAAGGAAATATAAAATTCTCCACTAATCGGTGTGTTGTAATGTAATGCACACCGCACAACATCTGAAGGGCACCACATATATCACAACACAATGCCCATGTAGGTTGCTCAGCTGCATTTTGCAATATTGCCTCTTTGAAGTGTCCTGCTTGTTCATTAGCAGCTGTATCACACTTGAGAAGAGCTAATGATAAAAAGATTTCCTGGCAAGCGGCTTCTTCTGTTAAATGGAGAATGTGATGTGTTTGGCATGTATAATTTAGCTAATTTGTACAAGAAACACATTACTTAATCAGCTGTAGATTTGGTTATTGCATGATAAAGATGGCAATCCATTAATCAATTTATAGACATAAATACGTCATTGTTCAAGAAAAAACCAAGGATTTAAACACCCTTGAATCAATAAATATAATTAAAACAATGGTGTGTTGCAGTCATTTATTTGATTGTCCTACAGCTGTCTGACGCATGGTGAGATTACTGAAGCATGGACCCAAACAGCCAACACTACATTTAGTTTTGTTTGTTGAAATAATGAAAGGGTATTAATGATAAAGTACAAAAGTGTGTAATAGAAAGTAATGTACTGTGAAATAAAATTATGTTTGGAAATCAAGAGGAATGCAATAAAAGTTAAAGCCTTAAATATATTTGGAAACCGCTTTGTATTGTTTGAATAGAAGAATGGCTTTGATATACAGGCTATGAAAAATTATAGGAATGTGTTATAGACATACGAGTCAGATGAAATCAACTTACTCTGTGAAAAAGCAGATACTGTCCTTAGGTTTTTCTTGCAGTCCTAGAAGTGGAAAAAAGGGATGGAAATGCCCACATGCAATATACTTACTGACTCAGGATAGCATTTTCATTTAATCAGTTCTTATATTCTATATTTTAGGAAACCCATGTCAGTCATTTTTTGCTAAACTCTAGTCAGGGGACACACAGAGAAATATCTGTAATGGTTATGATTCCAGGATGAGAATACTTAGGGACAACCCTTTAAAAAAAATTCCTGAAATGAATGCACGTCTCGTGCTTCTAAATTAATCATGAACACTTATCAAAAGTGAACAAATGATTTCTTTTTCAAATAAGAGAAATAAGGCGTTTCTTGAATCATACTTGCTTAAAACTAATAGAAATGTAACAATGCTAAATTATTAGCTGATAAGACAACGGGTGTTTGTTTCATGACAGTACAATAAGAAGATGCTTTCTTTCTACCATTTCATGTTTTGGCAAAATGGTAGATAAATTCCAACTACACTGTTGAATATGCAGCATGTTCTAATAAACTATTATCAAGTTTGTACATATGAGCTGAGCCTATTTATCTTCCTTTTTGTCATACAGGGCTAGGGAGATTCTAAAACAGGTGCTTAAAACCACTTCCTCTTTCTGAATCTCAAAATACTGAGTACTTGAGCACCTGTGTTGCTAAAAACTGAATAATTATCTCTTTTGAAAATCAAATAAATGCTTGCTAGTAAGCTTGAAGTACTGTTTATTACTTTTCAGAAATTCAAGTAATATTATTTGCTTTTAAAGATATATGCAGCATTAAATGAAGGTCCGTATTTTTAAAAGCATACTTCTCTAGAATCAGTCTCTTGATTTCATGCCCAAGTCCAAGCACTTTAGACTATTTTAAACTTAATTTTTCAAAATATTCAAAAAATTCATCCCAGTGATAGAATATGATTTTAAGAAATAAGACTAAATCCACAGAACTCTTCCCACCTTCAGAGAAATAACTCCCATAAAAATTGCATTTGCCTCTATTTTCAGTGCAGTTGTGGTATTGATGGTAGTAATTACAATACACTCATTGGAATATGACAAAGCTGTTAAAAAAGCTACAAACGTATCATGTATGGCAGTTGCCTGGAGACTGTGCAGATACAGCACTGTTTTATTTTCCAGGGCTTGTATTGTTCTTCCCTCAAAATTACTGCTTGGCTTTGAATTTGGTGGAGTTTATAAGTGAGGAAAATGACATCTGATTTCTACAAAACATCCTAACAGAGATGCAGTATACATAAGCATCATTTGCAGTCTTCATGTATGCAGCACTTAAAACAAAAAAATATTTCAGGTAAGAGAAGCACGAAAGATTGTCTATTCAGTGGTCATATTAACTTCAAAAAGAAGAATATGTCTTTGGATGGATCTTTGTAAAAGGCTGATGGTAAAGTTATATTTATTAGCTCTGAATCCAATTATTTGCATTTCAAAAGACTTTTGTATTGTCTTTACCATATTTCTTTTCTAAGCCACCTTCTAGTGACGAGGAACGAACGAGAGATTAAGTCATTGGCCTGGACTTGGGAGACCTCAGTACTACTCTATGAATGCTTCCTGCATAACATTTGAAATATTCTTTTCTCTGGCTTTTTTTCAGATCATTTGCTATGAAGTCAACTTGTGTCATGACAACCATGTTCTCCAAAGTCAAAGGAGCGAGAAGAGATCTAAACCATCTATTATCTAAGAACACCTGGCAACCTATGCGGTCAATAGACTGTCGTCGTTCATGGTGAGTCATACACTAATTTGTATGACAATATCAATTTTTCTAAGAGGGGGAACAACAGTCAGGTCTTACGAAGATTATTTAAGGAGCAAATTGAATAAGGCCATAGTGGCATTAGAACATTATGAGTTAGAACAGAGGCAATACATTTTCTGTGCACTAGTCATGAAAAGAGGTAGTATAGATGGAGTAAACATTATGAAATGAATCCAGAAATATAAAATAATGAGCTGTGTTTGCTTTGATCTCACTGGGGCATTTAACCATCAAAGGTTTCTAGGCACCAAAGAAACCTAAAATATTTACATCATCATCTCCTGAGGCTTTTTCCACTAGAAAAGCACACTGGGAATAAGGCACACATCTTTCTGTGTAGCTTTCGTGAGGGCCGTAATTATGAATCTGTGTTGGAAGCAGCCACTTTTGTATGGCACAGTGGGGAGCTATAGGCTCCTTTGGTGGAGTAGGGGCTGTTTATACCTTGAAAGTAACGTGTTTCTGAGTCTGCCGGTACCGAAGTTGGGTATTTAAAAAGTCAATAATTTCTTTTAGAAGAAAGAAAAAATAAGCACAAAAAGACCTTCGCTCTTCACATTTACATAACTTTTTGTTTTGTTCTGCTGGTTTTGTTAGAGTGAAAATAAACATAAACAGTGATGTCTGTTCTCTAAAGAACTATTAATCCAAAATAAAACTAGAAGCAGCAAACAGCAGTAACCAGCAAAGGGAAACAAAGGAAGTGTGTAGGCTTTGAGAAGAAAAACAGCTTATACTGCACATTAGATGAGTATTATTATGGTTTCTAACTACACTTAATGTAATTTTCCATAGTTTTATATCGATAAAGAAGGCACATTGACAAAATATTTTAAGTAATACGCATACACTTGAGGTGCTCAGCTGCTGCAGGATAATTACTCAATAAATACTCAAAGAGAACAAAAGATCAAGTAGAAAAACCGAGAATAGAACTGCAGACTCCAAGTCTGAAGGGTTCAGTGGAGCTGTATTCTGTTTGGATATCTGGTATCTGTTTTCTCACAGGTTTAGATCTACACTACACTAGTCATTGATTTCCAATCTCAAGGCGTTTCAATATTTACAGTAGTGCAACTTCCCAAGAAACATCAAGCTTTTCTACTGTCTAACCATGATCTTTACAGTCCTTTTTCTGTAACAGTCACTAGCCAGGGCTACTGTCACTTCTTGACACTTGGTCATAACTTGCACATTCCCTTTTCCAAACAGTAATTAAATGACAAATGGGGTAAAAAGCTGATAATACGAAACAATTGTATTGTCTAACTCTGCCCTGCTGACTTTAGCAGTACAGCTTTACTGATTTTTGACGTGAATTGTATGGCCTCATTCAGCAATGGTATGATAGGTTTAAGTGTAACATAACTGAGTTCATGTTTTGATTGTGAAATGAATACTGGGAAATGGAATATACTGCATGGCTGTGAGCTATAGGCCCGCTTGCTGTCAGTGCCACAATTGATGGCCCCATCAGCAGGATAGCAGTGAGATAGTCTTTAGCAGCTTCTCAGGAAGTCCAATTTAATTAAAAGCTTATCTCTTAATACAACACCAGGCTTCTATATGACAAAGAAGTGTTTCCCACCATGTAAGCTTTCACAGCATCGGACTGAGCAAAATGTTGACTTCTCCCTACAGCACAGTAGAGGAAATTACTGTTTTGCCTTTGTTTTCTGTGCTTCTGCAAGAATGAGGGGTTTGAGAGAGTTTTTGTTTTCTTTCCTACGTGCTTTCCAAGATAACCAGACCATGAAAATCTGAGAAATAACTTGCAATGAGGCTTATTAAACTTGCATAAATCTGATTTTTATGGAGACTGTGCTGTGACTTTAACTTATTGAAAGTAACAGTAAGAAGCTAATGTGCACTTGCAAGCAGATTAGCATGCTCTTGCTGCAGTATGTTTTAGACTTTATGTCCAAGGAAGACTCTAGCACTCAAGTTGCTTAAGTGCTCTGATTGTAGCTTTCATTTTCAAGAAGTAGGAAAATAGCATGCAGAGCTCCTCGGAGCTTCAAAATGTAAGTGTATAATTATTCACTAGAAGAGTAACTAATTTTTTTTGGAGGACGTTAGTGAAAGAAAAACCCAGAGTACTGTATGTTTCCAACAGGTTGTGATGTTAACCATTGAGGGATTTGAGAACTGCCTAAAAGGCAAGGAATCCTTTGAGGTTGCAGTTTGACAATGACAAATTTTAAAGATTGCATGTGGAAGAAAATGGAAACATCTTTCAAATTTATTTAAAAACATTAATTTACCTCTCTGTATTTATAGCTTCTACCTTTAGATGGATCTATTTCCCACAAAGGTCATACATACATCATGAAAGTACTTAATGAATGTACATCATGGTACATTTTACCTGTTTTGTTTGGAGCAAGTTCACTTTATATTATGAACAAAGCTTTGAGTAACTGCTATATTAAATGAACAAAAAATCGACCTGGAGAAGACCTCGTTCAGTCTAGATCCATCAGTTCTGTAACAGTATTCCTACTAGGTCCAATGCAAAGGTGTGCAGATTAGAGCCTTAGTGACTATTACATCATGCCAAAGTGTACCAAGTATCAAGAGTTTTTTCATATTATTTCCAGGCTTTCTAGGATATATGTACTGTGTATTGCTACAGAGATCTTTTTATTATTATTAGATTTGGTTATCTTCCTTTTGTTTAAGAAGGAATACAAACTTTTCTCGCTTATCTGTGTAGCTAATATATGAATTTAAAATAAAATTACAAGAGAGGGAACTAATATAGCTCTTATGATATTAAGACTGTACAAAAATACTTCAAAAAATTTTTTTAAAAAGCATATATGGTACTGTTTTGTAAAAGGATACATTTCCATGTGGTAATTGTGCTCATGTTACACACATACCACTAGTGTGGTAAAATTACAGTTCCAAAATATTGTACACAATGAACCATAGTGTTGGTTACCTTATATTGCAAAGCTAAGAAGAGTAGAGAGAAGGCATATGTAGCTCTTCGCCAATTTCCCCATAAATCTACTTGTTTATACACATGGAAATCATGATAGTGACTGTAGCATCCAAATTGATAACCATGTTGGAGGAAGGTACGATATTCCATGTTTTCTGTCGCCTCTTGAGATCTTTTACTTCTCTTGTCCCCAGATAAAACAGTGTTCTTATTATCATGAAAATACAGTTATCAAAGCAGTCATGAAAAGCCTTTCTCTTGAAACTCCATTTGATAGCTTTGAAAATACCACCCCACTTATAGGAGAAAACACCAAGGGAAACAGTCTTGGATTGACTTCTTCTAAAGGAATACTTTAAAAAATAATATTCAGTCTTTAAAACTATTAGGAAAGCTAATCATTTCCCACAGCTGTCAAAGACTTGTTAAACATTACTTGTACTTATTCAAAGGAAAGGCTGACCCAACTCTTCCTGTGAATTATTAACCTGTTCTCATAAGAATTGTCAGATGTGAACAAGAGATGGCTGAGACAGCTCTCAAGCCAAAATTCCAGTTGAGCAAATGAGTTGAAAATATACCACGGCAAATACCAAACACAAGAGACCAAAGTCTCAGTCTAGCCGATGAGTTTATGTCAAGAATTGACTTTGCAGTTCAGGGATTTCCTTCAGCAACCCTTTTGTATCACTGCTGTGAGCTGATCCTGCAACTTAACTCTCTGGAAGGGACCTGGAGCAGGGGAGGAACGAGCAAGCTGACCCCTGCAGAATTGCTTTCCCCATGACAGTGGTGGAGGGAGGGTTTCAACGTGACAGTATCACCTCCCAGGAAGGAAAGCCTTTCAGAAACGTCCTGCGTAGGAGCAGCTTTCTGAAGTCAAGGGGATGTAGTTCCTCTTGGGAGTCTGCAGGAGTGAACAGGCTCCTGCTCATCCTGCCAGCTCTGGGGGTGTAGTGAAGAAAATATCATCTGTGTTTTGTAACATGGACTTTCAGTTTCTCAGGGAAAGGGTAGATTTTTACAGTGTTCTCGAGAGCTCAGGGCATGGAAAACAATCACATGAGGAATATTCCTCAGGGAATGGCTCTGCAGAGACATATGTTGTTCTCTTTCTGTGATATGTGTATATTTTTGAATTCCATCTTCTGATACTGTTGTTATCATTTTTTCCCAAGAATTTCTCAGTGTGGGATCACACCTACTCTACAGAGAATTTTGTCATTTTAAGAGCTTCTCAGTGTGATTGCCCATCCAGTCTGCAGATTTCTTGTAGTCAGATTTTATTGTAGTGTGATCTGTTCTTGAGTTTGTCAAATCTTTCCTCAGAGAAGCGGATTACCCTTATTAAATTTCCTTTAGTGTTGGTATTTTTTTATTTTTATTTTTTAAAATTTTCATCTGTTCTTCAATATCATTTATTCTTTATTTCATTTGGATTGTCTTCCACCAATGCTCTGGATCAGTAGTGGGGTATATCTATGCTCACACTATAGGTACACGCGCACACAGACCTTATGCAAAGTATTTAAATTGCCTTTCAACTCTCACTTTTTACCTTCTATATTTATATTGTTATCTCACTAGATTATGAATTGTTCAATTTCACTTCCGCTTTATTCCCTGTTGATGAGTTCCCTCGATCACCTGTAAGAGACGAAGGCTATGAGCTCTGGAGACCTTTCCTGCATAGATATGACATGTCCTCTTGTCATCAGGAGCAAGCGATTGTAACCGCATGGGAAAGGATGGGCCATATAGAGCCATTCAGCATCACACATGCCCTGTACAACTTAGTAATTTGCCATTCAGGCAGCCCCTGGTGCAGCCAGGCAGGAGGGTGACCAGTAGCACTGTAAGGATTCTCACAAACTCTTTGGATAAATGTATGGCAATGCAAAAGTGATTTTGTCAGCCTCTTGGTTTCATGGATCCATAGCCACTCTGCGTCACCTCCACAAGGGCTGTCACTTTCCCCGCACTAGTTGCCTCCTGGTCTTCCCAGCCAGCTGCCCAAACCATCCACCAGAGTTCAGTGACTATCTGCCGATATCAGTGCTTTTGTATTCTCAAAACCTGTCAATGGCAACTCCCCATGGCAAGACACAGGACCATTGTGAAGGTGGGAGAATGCTTTTTGTGCTGGCAGGCAGAGCAGACCTCTGGGTCACAAAAACGCTGTCAGCTGTGTCTGTGTGCCACCAAAAATACAGTCATCAATGACAGAAGGCAGCTTAGATGTGTTTCTCTGGAATTTGTTTCAGAATGAGAATGGTTGTGTTGCTTAATTGTCAATGAGAAAACGGTTCAGATTGTGCTCACAAAAAAGGCATCACTCAGCTGATCATTCACATTTCAGGAAAGGAAATCACTCCTATTTGCAGTCTCGGGAGATGACTGGGCATGGAGCTCACTCGGTGAGGTCTGGAGAAGAATCTTGAATTATAAATATTAGTAATAATGCAAAGTCATAACATTTCTCAAAGATTCCTCTACATAGGTTTGGTGCATTGCTTAAATTCTGGAAAGTGGTTAATTATATTCAGCAAATTTGTTAGCTGTCAAAGTTTTACATTCAGTATTATTTTGTTAAGTATTTCTATGGAAATACAGATGCACAGTGTTTGATTCTATTAACAAACAAAATATTGGCAAAATCCAGTTCATTAGTGTGCTTATTCCTTATACCTTGCAGGCAAGTGGAGCTTCTGTTCCAGCCTGAGGAGTTTGATGAAATGACTTTCTAATCCTACAACCTATTTCATATTCATGGAGGTGATTTACACGAAATGAGGGGAGAGTCTGCATAGAGCTTAGGAACAGCTCAGATGCAAGCTGAAGTTTCTGTGCAGTAAGAAACATTTGTAATATCCCGACATTGATCTTGAAACCTACAAATCCCGATGTGTTTGGATCATGGGGTTTAATTTGGGCTATTCCAGAGAAAGGACGTTAAAAGTTAATCTAGTCAGTGGCTGTTATTTCCCCACTATTGGCCCCGAGCCTAGGTTGACCTTATTTCAGTGCCATTTCTACTAAATATTCTGAAGGCAAAGAGCAGCTTTTTCTTGGAAAATGAGAAGCAGTCTTATCATTATGAAAATATTTGTGACAGCTTAAAGTACCTGGCACTTTTTGTTATTTACAGCTTAAATTTGTTATGATACAGGTAGTTGCAGAGGATGTAACTAGTGAGAAGTAATGTCTCATCTGGACTCACCTGGAAAGGAGATCTGGTAAACGTGGGAGAACAGAAGCACTCGTGAGTGACTCTCCATACGTAAAAGATATCTAAGTTTATGATCCAGGTATGTTATTGCTGGCTGCAAAATCAGCGCCTTCTGCTTGTTGTTTCCTATGACTCTCAAATTCTTTATTGCTGCTTTCCAAAATAGTCACCCATCTAGTATGTATGTATTGCTGACGTTTTTTGGTTTAGTTAAACCAAATGATTTTCCCCAAAGAATGTCTGATCTGTGCCTTTGCCTACCTTTTCAGTGCTTACCAGTCTCCAGTATTAAGACTGTCAAGCCTTATGTTATCTGCAGCTCTTCTTCAGTAACCTTTTAGTGTTGTCTTCAAATTAATCAGTAAATATTTAGGGTAATCTCAGCGCGTGAATTACTCTGTGGAGAATATCACAGGGTATCACACTCTCTGGTGTCACAGGGGTTTGCCCGCTGGTATATAGTTGTCTGGCACCACTGTAGAAGTTGTGGGGTATCTGAGGCGCCTGCATGGTTACTGGCAGCTACAACATAGGACCTGGTGGAGATCTGCACCCTTGTGGGATAGTGGCCCATGGGATATGGGATGGTGTAAGCCAGGTGTTTGAATTCCTCCCAAAACAACTTGAGAGGAGATCCACTACAGGACATAAATTCTGCTGGTGCATCATGAGACCTATTTGTCCTCATGCAGTCCCTCCGCTACCTAATTCTCTGTCTAACATCAACCCCATGAACTCTCCTGTGACTTTGATGAGGCTGAGTGATCCAGATCCATGATAGCAAGTTTTCAGAGGCAGAAGTTTACCTTTCATTGTCACTATATGCCATGGGAATAATTTTCTGTCCTTTTTTTCTTGCGTCAACTTTAAATATAATAGTTTACTTTATGAAGGTAGTTTGTTTTTTAAAGTGAATTTCATTATTGTTTTTTCTATTCCTTGTCTTTTACTAAGCTCTCCTTGCTTACCTCTTACATCTGAATTACATTACAATAATTAACATGGAAAGTTTTGTACACTGTGTGATACTGTGGAATGTAATGATATGATTCAGGTGCAAATTGAGGCTCAAAATGAAGCATAGTGCTCCTAGTGTGTTTAGATAGTTCTATGTCGTTATTCAGCCTGGTTGCACTGTCAAAAGTGTCTAAATGTGACTATAGGTTAAAAAAAAAGAAAATACATTTAAGGGATTGTAAAAAAAGACTGTACAATCAAGAGTCTGTTTGTGTGTGCATCTCTGTGTCTGTGGATGCATACGTACACAAAACATCTGTACATTGTTATCACAGTTTCTCACTTATGAAACTAAAGCCAAATGAAAATGTATTTTTCACGATACATGTTACTTACCCTCTCTATGTTACTTGTACGCTGTAGCTGGTTTTGGTGGTGAGCTGGTTTTTGCACTTTCCCATAGTGGTATTATGTAGCTGATTTCTAGCATTGCTGAGTATAGTTTAGATCATTACACGTATCCTCAGAAAGAAATTATACTTACTGAGGTTAAAAGTAAAATCACAGAAATGTCTACATTTCTGCCAATTCTCATAATTTTGCATTACTATTTGTATTAAACCCCTAACTTTTCTGTTCACTAATTTCTTCTGCTGAAATTCTTAGTAAAATACAAGAAGTCCCTGCTCAGAAGAAAGTCTTCTGGCAATGTTATAATTATTCCCAGTTTAGATACAGCATTATTCCCTTCTGTGAGAAATAATGAAGTTTGGACAAGACCACTTACTACTTAAATATGTGTAAAATGAATGTGCAAAAAAACCCCAACAAACTAGTAACTAAACCAATTTTTTTTTTTTTATCCTATGGAAAAATCATGAACCTTTGCTTATTGAGCTACTTCTCAGAACAAGAGAGCATATAATAATTCAGTTTGTAATACAAAAAATATGGTTTATTCTACTTAGAAGTTAACAGGCACAACTGTGAGAAACTGGACGTGAGAACCAACAGGGATCTAACACACAACATATGATATTGGTGCACTCTAGCTAGATGAATACACTATTGTAAGAGGAACTTTAAAAAATCTTCTTATTGTCACTTCTATATGGAAATGGTTATCCCATAATTATATTCAAGAGAGGAAATCAAATGCTATCTCAGATTTTTAAAGATTACATTCATTGTCTATTGACACAATAATAAGAGGGGACAGTTTCAGGTGCACTACCAGTATACTCCAGTATACTGGGGATAGGGAGATTTTTTTATTTATTTTTCTTTTTTCTTTGATTATAAAAACTGGGAGAAAGGAAGGGGAGAGTCTAGGAAGCCTTTAAATTTACAGTATCTTCTTTTTTTTTTTTTTTTCTTTTTTTTTTTTTCCTTGCCTCCCACACGGGTACAGATCATAAAATCTGCGACCAGGAAGGTCAATGTGTTTAAATATAATTCAAATCCGTATCCAGGCCTACGGAAAATCTGCTCTGCCAAAATTATCTGTAGTCTGTGGTGCAAAATAATGTTCTTGGGTTGCTTTTCAGGCAGACAACTTCTCACACACACAAAGACATATAGACATATGGGAAAACATTAGGCTTTATTGCATAAAGTAGAGAGAGGGTTAACGAGCAAACATTACACGTTGACTTTCTTTGCTCTTACGTGATAAAAGCATGTCGTGTTCACAGTAGCAACGGCTAACACAAACTAAAAATGAATTTTCTTTCTCATCCCCAGTTTTTATTGAGTTTCATCTTCCTGTTCACTGCCATGGGCTATTATATTGTACACCTGCACTCATCCAGAAATATAATGAAAAAGAATCAATCTCTAAAAAGAAAGTTATCTCCAGCCAATAACGTCTGGCCACTTTCGTGGGTCCTGCAGTGTTTCATCCAATTGCCAAAATACCTTACCATTATAAACTGAAGGCATTCTCTCAACTGCTCTTCCCGGTAAGTACAGTATCACTGTGTGCTACCCAGCTGATCTAGAATATGATATTAATCCTGTGGAATTGATTAGGGCAGAATGAAAACAGTGTTAATTTGTGTATCCAGAACAGGTTGTCTAAAAATTGATGGAGAGGAATACAAGAAAACCATTATTTCTGAGAAAATGGGAGAGTGTTTCAGTATTCTGTGTGCATTGCCTTTTTTGTGTTCAAAGCTGCTCATGCTCTGTTTGTGATTTTCTCAGTTTAAAGTTAAAGTATTGCAGAAATTCATTTATTAGTAGAAAACTTGCAAGGTTCACTGAGAATACTTATGTTTTAGGTTTTTTGACCGCATATACAAGTATTCTGTTCATGACTGAATTATCACTGCTGTTGGAATCAGTTTCCCAGTGTTGACATTCATAACTATCTATTTTAAATGATGACTCTGTAAGTAACTTTCCACATATAAAATTCATTTTTTTTTCTGCAAATATTTCTGTTACTGAACTAATTTGCTAGAATGCAAATGTGTAGGTAGTATGGACATTCATGATCAGTTTTTGACTGGCTTGGGAAAGTATGTCTACCTCTTGTGTAGAAGTAATATATAAAATACGATATCACTACTAGAAGTGTATTATTACCAGGTTCACCTCACAGTAGTTCTGGAAATAATGAATCCGCTGAGTCATTGATTCAATAGTTGCCATTGACAAGTGTTTGGGTACACTTTAAGGATTTACTCGATCTCTGCTCTAAATGAATCGAAACTGGACAGTAATTTAGCACGTATAACAGCCTTGGTGCAGAGCACTTGCTGTCAAGAGAGCAGAACTGATTGTTACTCTGCAGAAGGACTTCACAATCAGGAATATTATTAAGACCTTTTTTTTTATTATTATTTTTTCACCCTTAGAAACTGCAACTGAAGAGCATTTCAAAATTGATTGTTAAACACTTTTGAAATCTTTTCTTTGGCGAAGACACTTCTGCCAGAACTAAACAACAAACAATTAAGACATGTTGGAAGTGTTATCTCAGGTAGACTTCATTTCCACTGAGTCCCAGACAAATTTGTCAGTGCAAGAACCAAACATCACACTCCAAATTTTTCTAGTTTAGCTTCAACCAAGTCTACTCCATGCACAGCTTCAGACAGCATGGTGGTTTGTCACCTTCCACAGGAGAAAGATTCAGAGAATCTTCATATATTGTAGCGAAGCTCAGGTGACAAACGTGTCCTGTAAGAAATACACATTTTACTTTCAGCTAAGGGTATCTAAGCTCTCAGAAAGGAGGAGCTCACTGAGGTTATTTATCAAGGCTTACTTGGACACACAGCAATCTACAAGCACAGACAAAAATTTAGACAGCTGGGAAGTCAGAAGTAAAGAGGTTCTGTAGATGACCGAGACACTTAGAAAGGACTTTTCACGTACTTAAGCTGGAATTGAATTCCACAGATTTACACGCGGTAGATTACTTGCTAAGATGATAGCATGCTGCATTTCTGGGCTAGCAAGTGTCAGTGTCTGAAATTATTTCATTTCACCCCAGTTAGTTATTCTGCCTGTTGTCTGCTCCTATGATCTTTTGGCTGGTATGGCTGCTCATATATCCAGTGTGACTGCCTGTTTCTGAAACATCCCAGATGTTAAGGAAATACATTCAGGGATCAAACAAGGGAAATGAGAAGTCAGTTTGGATATGTTTGAAACCTTTCATTCATTCCATAACAGGACAGAAGAAACATTTTTAGTAAGTTTTGGGTTATAATCTGGTTCTGGATAAAGCCAGGACCACCTTTGCCTTTTTCCGTTTCTGAGGCTACAGATACACACAAATCTGATATACAAAAACAGGCAGACATGCTATCTCATGCCAGAAGACTAAAAGACTTAAAACTAAAAGACCTAAGACTAAAATCCCTAGGCACGTACACTGGCTGATCTCTGGTAGGACAGCAGCTCACATGGGTTGGGGAACTTGGCTGAAAACACTTGGCTTTGCAGCCTACTCCCTGAGGTACAGTGCAGCTCTGGTTGCATTTGCCTCCATCTGCAGATGGAGCTATCTTCCTCAAAACTTCCTGAAAACCCTGGTTTCGTTATGTCTGGTAAAGTTGAAAAGAGCCTGCTCCTTGGGTCATCTTCTTTGCAGGTTTATTTAGACAGACATTCATCTATCAGGAAAAAATTATATCTGAACTTCATTAAGACGTTTTTGAAGACAAATGTTGAAGACAAGACATTGCCTAATAAGAGTGTTTTCTTTTAAAAGTGTTGTGATTAAATGTGGTCAATTACGATCTTATTCCAAATCCACTGATTATAAAACCAATTATATGAGAGCCAAGAACACAATTCCTTCTGGCTGCACTGGAAATAAGTCACATTGAAGCCAAATTAACTTTTAAACTGCACTCATGATCTGTAAAAAGGCTCTCAAAAATGAATTCCTGTGTTCCGTTCTTTTTCTAGCACTCTCCAATGCAGCCTCCAGCCTGGGCTTTCAAAAGCTGTACCAGCTCAGCCACTGCGTTCTGGTCTCTTCGGCTCAGTCCAGAGAAGCTGATTCCCACTAAATCAATACCCCAGATTTGTATCCTAACATTTGAAATGTCAGGTGGTGTTTCCCCATCACTGCAGCTGTTTTCAGAACGCAGAGTTAGGCCAAGAGCTGATTTAAATTATAGCTGTAGTGCCATCTCACGTGATTTCACTTGTGCAAATCTAAAAGCAAAGCATGTGCCAAATGTTTCCTATATAGCCATTCCCTTATATACTCCCCGTGTAGCTGAAGTGCAGCTTTATCTAGAAGAGAGAAATTTCCAGGGAGACACACAATGAAATTATTTTCAAAACTGCAAATCTGCTTAATGGTGACTAATTTTTCATCCAATAAAATAAATTTAGGTTATAGTTGGTGGGTTTTTTGGTACAGTATTAGGAGATAAACAGCTTCTCCGTACCTCTCCCCCTACTCCCACCCCATCCTCCCCCGAAGGTTGTTTAGGAAAGAGAAAGAACAGCAGAGAGCAGATGCGTGTTGTGCACTTTCACTGACTCATTTATTCCTCACTCTCTCTGTCCTCTGCCTTCCTGGGGTTCCTAATCTGCGTCAGTATTAGGACCACTTTTTGTGATTTTCAAAAATAAATTGTATAATTCTTACTGAATGACAAATCAGGAAGTGAAGTTAATCAGATATCTTAAGGGGAATATATTAATATGGCAGTTTTAGGCATCGCACCTGAAATTGCTTATCTTTTGGTCACAGTACATTAAAAGGCTACCCTAGTCACACTGATTATTGAAAACTCAATTTTCGCATGTGGATTCATGTTTCCTGTAGCACGTTTAGTTAGCCAGTCTTCACATTTTGCTTCTAGGAAAAAATCTTACCTTGTTGTCAGTGTTACAAGCCCTTGCTTGTCGAAGGATCAGCAGTAGGTAAGAAAACAACATCTCAGGCTTTCTTGAATACCCTAAACATGAAAACGTCATCCAAAACAGCAAAGGGAAGAACTGCAGAAGTACCATACTCCACTTAAGTAAGACAGCAGATACTGTCTTATTCATGTACTTCTCTCTGAGCTTATTTTCTTTTCTGAGGCTACTTAGTAATTCCTTCAGCTTAATGAGCTACCATTTGGCAACCACTAAGCAACTTTGATTTAGTGATGTGACACTCTTAAAAAGAATCTGCAGTAAATGTGCTCAGAGCTGGCTGCTGACTCTCTGGCACGATAGCAGGCACTGACTTCAAATAAAACCACGTACTTTGTTACCGACAAGAAACTCAACGTTTTTTCTGTGTTAGTTGTACTGTACGTCAACCTCTGTCAGTGCGAGACCGCTTACTGTCATCACCTGAAATTAGCCTAACGTGTGAGATCCCGTCCAGAATTCAGAAAGGTGCTGCAGAGATAAGAGTACCTGGAGCAAGGTACAAAGGTTTGGTAACAATCTGAATCATAATCTGAATAATCTGGAATTATCTCCATGATGGTGTTCTTCAAGTAATGTGTTACTTAAGTCTCTTAATTGCCTTTGTAAAGGTTATCTCAATCGAATACCTGAACCAAATAGAGACTTAGGATCTGTAAGTTTCTCATGGTAGCAGTTTAAGTCAACAAAATTCTCTTTCCTTTCTATTCTATTCCTTTCTTTCGATATCTTTAAAAAATGAAATGAAAATTCCTATTCTTCCAACAACTTGGAAAAGAGAAGTTCTATGCTTAACTTTGTAGAAATGCTGAACTACCCCTATACAGTATGTATAGTTGTAGAAGAATTTCCCATCTTTTTTTTTTGGTGTCTTTTTTTAAGCCTATGACTCACATTTCACTCTGCGTTCTTTAGCTTAATTTTCTGCATGCTTCCTTTTCTTATCTGCTCCTCTTCCCACATTGCTCGTCTTCTCTTCAGTGCTCTTCCCTCTATGCCTCTCCCATACATAATCACCCACTCTTTGCTTAAAGGTTGAATATCATCACAGAAAGACAACTGTACATTTTAAAAATCTTTTTGAGGGGAACTCAAGATGGCAGAAGGGATAACACTTTTTCTCTTTTCACCTATCCACAATTCCGCAATTTATCTCTCCATGCAATTTTCCCCTCTTTAGCAAAATCCTGTATAGTACGCTTACTTAAACGTGTAAATTTATTCACTTGTGGGGATTGACAGCAAAGGGAGATTTTTAAGTCAGAATGCTTTTCCAAGCAGAAGGAAAAAATATATAAGAAATTCACTCCGTGATTCCAGTCTAATTGAATTTTCTCATCTTTTAAATATTGAAACCATACTTCTTGATGTTTGTAATTCAAGCTTCCCTTGATAATACAGTTAAAGCAAATCTGAAGGCTCATCCTTGGGAATAAAAACTATGTTGACTTCTAAATAACAAATTTATTTATGTAACAGACCCCGAAGAAGTATTGTTATTTGTTTCCAGAAAGTGACACTTCTCAACACTATTTATCAATTTCCTCTGATAAAAGTGTAGTCAGATTGTCCCCTTGATAAGCTTCCTTCAGAAGTCAATGGAGGCAAAGGTTGTGGAACAGAAAGAGAATGGAAACTACTGAAAAAACTGATAGGAACAACTAACCCCCCTGTCCCATTATTAATTACCGTTTTTCCTCAGAAATCTGGGGTGTCTACACATCTTCCTTAGGATTAGCAATGGATCTTCCTACAATGGCAAAATTGTATTTGGGGGAAAAAGAACCCTGTACATGTCTTTGTCATATAGATCCTGATGTTTAAATCTTCCCATTGCTATCCATTTTTGTGTCTGCCTTTAGACTCCATCTGAAGAAAATTCTGAAGTGTGACTATTAAAACATTCCGGTAATAACGGGGAGGTAATACTCTGCTGACACTGGAAATTTCACTCTGGATGTCATCTAATGGGAGAGCAGAGTTTCGGGTACCCATTTCCGAAGCTCTGTGTGGTTTTGGCGTTAGTTACAGAAGATGTTCTTTGGACTCCATCATGTCATTGCAACGATCAACATCAGATCTGCGTGATATTATCTCTGCCTTGGATTCAAGGAACCCTAAAAGTACGTTCCTTTATTTCCTTACAGAACAATATGAAATGTGGACTAAGAGATTTGATGAACTGGTTACTAAAATATGTTTTAAGTATGCTATAATTGGGAATGTTATTAATGTGTTGTAATTTGGGAAAAATAATGATTTAAGATAAAAATAAGTTTTAATACTGTGATAGTATAATTTTGCTTGAGTTTTGGCTAAAGGCAAACTTACTTTTAAAAGAAAAAATAAATAACATAAGCTTAGCCAAGGAGCACTTAATCTCCATGAAATTAATAGGAATTGCACTAGAAAGCTAAATAAATATATATTTTTTTAGAATCCTCATCACAGAAGAAATTCCTACATGAGTTTCAGTGCCAGACAAGCAAAACAATTGCACAGAATAGGTGTGCTCTGTTTTCGTGCTCAAAAATCTCTCCAGTGATGTTGATTAAGGTGTATATGGTCCAGTGTTTTCAGCCATGCATATAATTTTTGTATCTTGCTCTCCCCAGATTAAATATTAAGCCTTTTTTTTTTTTTTTTTTTTCTGGCGGTAAACCCTATTTATAACAGAAGAGATCAGAAACTAATTTTGTTTATGCACTTACTTGCATAACTACATATATATTTTTGCTAACTGGAATAACAATAGACTGATAGTATGATGTTGGTGATATTTGCTAGCATTTTCTGTAATGAAGGAGGACAGTGTTTTCTGGACGTTTTGTTTTATACCTAGAAAGAAATGGGTTTCTCTGGCTCCCCAGCCACACTCTTATCAGCAAGAAAGATATGGCTAAAGAATGTGTTATAATTGTTCACCTTTGTGGGAGTATGAATAACATTCATATTAGATTTCTCATGCAAAGACATGCCAAGAAATTCTTTGTGTTCCTGAAGATTTCAATAGTCTGCCGAGATAAGGGCCATTGATTTGATTTGTTATCTCTTGTGTACTTTGAAAGCAATCATGACTCCTAGTTTTTAATATTCTTTTTTTGCCATGCAATATGGATAGGGCATGTCAACAAATACAAGAAATATATACGGATATATATATGGGCGTGTGTGTATTTTAAAACTTTCAGTGTTTTTTCTTAAACTATTATTATTTCAAAGGCTTTATCTAAACCCAAAAGAAGTCATGTATTCCTGGTGTTTACAGTGGGCTTCAAACGGCCTTTTCTATTTCTTTATGTCAACTAAGTGTGCATTTTTTTAAGTGAAGGTATAGCTTTCAGAAGATCTGCAATATGATTTAATTGCTGGAAATGATTAATACCTCCTAATTTGGAATACATAACTAAGAGTCATATTACTTCACTAAGAATGAAGAAAATATTTTGTGCTAAATATCACGAGAGCCATTTGGATAATTGTAGGTGATGTGAGGCTGAGTGAATTTTAGTTTTTCAGCCAACACGTTCGCAAAAATGCAAGTTCCATCATCCCCAAACCATTTGCAAATAGAGTCAAAATTTGCCAAATACTGTTCACAGTCTAAAGGAGAGGAGTAGACAGGAAAGAAGAAGGGGAAATGAAAGGACGATGAGCAGGGAAATAAAGACTCTGCAGAAATGGCAGTTGTATTCCCCTTCCAGAGTGTCCTTTGTGAGACAGAAGTTGAATGTCCCATGGCTGGCTGTGGGGGTACTTCTGGCCAGGCACAGAGGACTTCCCATCCAACCAGCACACCCCACAGGATGCCCCAGGGTGGACCCAGCAGTTCTGCAGAGCCTTTACCACCTCTGCTGCCAGAAAGGCACAGCTGCTCACTAAGAAGAAAAAAAAAAAGGAAAAGAAGAAAGTGAACATATTACAGAGGAGTACAAGAGTGTATATAAAATGCACTCGGGAGATGTAAGTACATCACCTTATGCCTTATTATACTCCATTGTGCCCCCACTGCAGTAATATAAAGTTACCGTGCATCTTGGCATATGAAGTCTGTACCCTCTGTTGTTCTATTCCTATGATTAGATTGCTAGTTTGATAGCAACATTTTCGATTTGGTTTCTTAGAGCATTTCTCTTTTGTTTTGCTTTAATGTTACATTTAATGCGTCTTTCATAACAAGTACATTGCGGTTCTGAAAACCTCATCACCGCTCCTAACATAGTACAATGTAATTACTCTGCTTTGTTTTGGGGGGTTTGTTTGTTTGCTTGCTATTTTCCACCTCTGCTTATTTTTCCTGCTCCTCTGCCCCTGCCTAACAAAGATTCACTGTAATAGAAAGCAGGCTCGGTAATAACTGCCTGTTATGTTTTTGCTTAATGTACTGTGCAAAATATGACAAGGGTGAATGTTAGTAGATGTAACAACAGACAGACTGTTTCTTTATTCCAGCTGTTGTATCCTCTATATGCAATAGTTAGAAAAGATGTTAAACTGGGAGAGTAAATTGTAAATCTAAAGGTCAGAAAATTCAACTCTACTGCACCCCGCCCCCCCCCGGCTCCCCCAGAATAAGAAGGTGGTGGAACGGTGTGGTAACTAAGCCTAATGTGTTTTAAAAAAATTCAGTCATTAATATCTTAAATTTCCCAAATATTTAGAATAGAAGTTATTATTTCAATACACACTGCAGAGAAATCTCTATTTAGTTGTGACATATTGAAAATTGATCATGGTTGCTAACCCCTTCAGCTAGATGTTGTTTAACTAAGAAACCTTTGTTTTAATTTAATTCAATTTTAAACATTTTCAGCACCCTACTAACAAACTGTACTGAAAAACTATTCAAGTCTGACACACATTTTACAAATTGCAGTCACTGTGAAAACATGGTTTAATTTATATAATTACTATACATGTACTTTAAATGCTAATCTGTCACAACACCACATGTATTTCTTACATTTTCTGTAAGAATGTGCTATATTTCCCATCTCCATACGCAATCCATAAAACAGTTGCTGTCAACCATACTCCCTCTTATTTTAGCTTTGATTCTTGTACTTCAGAGGTATCCGCATGCCAATTTTTATTGCATTGCTAATCTGAACATATTCATCCTGGATGCATTCATTACCCTGGGCTATCTTTAGTATTCCAAGAATAGTGTATATTCATTGTTTCAAGTCTCTAACACTATTTGTTTATTTGTAAGTCAATATATTTCAAGCCTCAAATCGAGGCCTGCAATGTCAGATGGAATCAAGAATCAAATAATTCCCTGGCTTCTGTTTTGACAGGAACTCCAGGTTTTCTTGCAGACCTTTGCATAAGATCTACTCTGGAAAGAGAAGATATATTATAGGTGAGAAATGTACAACTATATTAGAAAAAGCTGCCAAGTAGGCTGACTTAAAAGCCAGTGTCAAGTGTAAATTTAATATACAGGAGGTGACATGCTTGTTATATTTAAATTAGACTCTGAAAACCTGCTTCACAAAGTATCAAGAGCTCAGGGCAGAACAATTATCATGATCATATGCATCTAGAGTAAGGGATAGATATGCTTATTTTGTAAATGAACAAATGTGTGTAATTGCATAATTGCTTTAACAATAAATGTCCTGCAGGGTATCTGCATATGGAAACTTAATTATGATACATGTTTTTCTGGAAAGAATCAGAAAAAATAGGTCCAGAGTTGTGTGCAATCATGTGTGCTTTTCTAGCTTTTGAAAACCGAAAGAAAGCACAAGGCTATTTAAAATGGCAGTTCAGAAATGTATTTATATTTCTGGATTCCCTCTGTCCTATCTCTATTAATAGATAACAAGGAGCCAGCCACAGTCCTCATTCCAAATAGCACTTTTCAGCATTGCTTTCAGTTGTGTCATTGGTGCAGGGTGTTTCTAGACATCCTGGTGGCAGATGATTAATATTGCTTTGCACCAGTCTCCATTTACTACCCATCTCTGACATGTCACCTACCCTGAAAGCTCAGGTCACTAATCTGTCAAAGCTACTGCCTGGAACAGGACCTTCCACCGAGAAAACTTTTGGGTATTCGCAGACTAATGAATTTAGTCCAGCCTGTGCTAGCAGCCAAAGTTTTCCTTTGCTCTACGTGCCAATGAAAATGTGCTAAACATATCACTTGAGCCTTGCTGTTTTCTGCATTGTTGTATATATTCAGTATACATATTCGCGTGTTCCCAATACAATAGCCAAATGAGCAATCCCATGCAAACTTTATGGAGTTCTTTAACAATTTATATTTCAACACGATAGAAGAAGAATACATTTCACAGTTAACATTGTTCATACAGTTGCCTTTGGAATCTTTAAATTCCTTCTGTGCAGGGAGAAGAAACTATTTTTCTAACAGGACAATAAAATAACCTACCCAAGTGGAATATTTCAGGTTATACAGCAATATTCCTGTTTGGTGCTGAATTTTAACATTCCTTTTAAAGGTTTTCTCCTGAGATGCATCAATGAGCTATTTCCTCTGCTCATCTCTTCAAGAAACTGAAAATGTAAGTTATAAAGTGTATTACCTCATAGGAAAATTTTCTGTGAATTGCCTTGCAGTATGCCTGACTCTGAGCCTCTAGTCTTGCAGTCATAATAGTCCTATTTAAAAACTGTAGAACTACCTCTCTCCTTCTCTTCAATTTCCACACTTCCTTTTAGACATTCATAATTAACAGCGAATCTCAGATTTCATTTGATTTCTTCCTAATCCTTGCCAGAAGCTGTATGGGAAACACTCACTTTACAATCCTGCTGATCAGAGCTGGGTAAATGAGTACTTCTAGCAGGAGGACTTGCGATGATATGCCTTTGAAAAGGTTTAGAAAAGGCTTTTATTTGAGAATAAAAGACAGACAGATAGACATTTGTCTGGGAACTTCAAAAAAGACAAGCCTATCTGCCAATCTCTAATTCATTATGCTGGAAATGTTGAAATGTTTTCCCTTAAGCCTTACCCAGCAGAGTTAGTGTTTACAGGGCATTACATGAAATAACCTGTTATGCCATGGGGAAAACATGATGGAAGGGGGAAAAAAAGAAGATAACTGTATAATATAACTTTTGGGGGGAAAAGCTTGCTGCTTTCCTCACAGGCAGAGTAGGTGGAGTGTAGATCAAACCTACCAGAAAAGATCAGACTATTTTCAGGAGTCAGGTATACATTTCTAGCTGGAACATGCATCTATCTAGTAAAAAAAAATAAATAATCTTGTCCGAGTGAAGCACTCCAAAGCTGAACCTGACTTGCTCTTTGCCCTGACACTAAAGGGGGGTAGCTCCTCCTCTCAGCATATGTGGCGCTTCTTGACTTTCATTAGACATGCTACCATCTTTCCTGCGGCACCTATTAGGAACTGCTTTGAAGATCCCAATTAAAAATTTGAAATGCTAAATTTTTCAGTACTGATAGAAAAGGAAGCTTACATGGAAGCTGAAAGATGTAGGAACCTATCAGTTGCTAAGTGCCCATGTACTTAAATAAACAGAAGAATATTTGGGAGTCTAAATCCTTCAGCTAAATGATAAGAGATATTCCCTTGCTTGTGGGAGCTTTGTGGGGATAAATACAATTAGAAAGTGCAACAAACTTGTAGAACTATGATATGAGGGGCCAGCTCACTGTTTGTAGGAAGACGTTTTGGCTGTTACCTCAAGGGTTTAGTTCAGAAGAGCTATGTATCTGGCTATTGTCATCTTTCTCCTCTTCTAGACGAAAAGCATTCTAACCTATTAATAAACAGCTTTAAAATAAGTCAGAAAACAAACGTATAGCTTGCACATAATTAAAATCAGATTTTTAATTTTTTGAGTTTCCATCATCACTTTTTCTTAAGCTTTGAAGTATTGTACAAGGTGAAACCGTCGTTTAAACAGACTTTAGAGTATGTATTAACAGCCATTTTGAGAAAAGGAAAGATGGAGTCGATTTAGGTAGTTTTGAAGTGTTGCTTTTTGCTGCTGATGTTTGATCCTATTTGTTTTAAAACAAAACAAACTCACACAGTAGGAGAACAAACAAAAAAAAAAAAAAAAAGAAAGGAAAATGCTGCGTCCGTCGGCCAGGTTGTGTTTCTTGAATTTCCTTCCCCTGCAGCCTTGCTGCTGGGAAGCTCCAGGCACAGTGCAACGTCTCATCAGCCACTCTGAAACTCAGCAAACTTTTAGTGGCCTTGTGTTGTTTAAAGCATTGCTTTCAGGTTGCAGTCTCAGGGCAGTGCCGCAAAAAGGTCGATTTATCTTTGCTAGACAAACCCAACCCTTTCCAGACAAAAGTCAGGAAAAGAAGCACAGGAAGGAAGAATCAGGAGAAAAATAACATGCTAGTGAAGCAATAATACCTAGAATCAAAGGGTCATGCCAAGTATTGTCAGAACTGGTCAGAGCTGGTGTAAAGGGGAGACGCTGCTTAATTTCTGTCTCTGCATTCAGTCTGCTGGGAAGCATTTCTCCATCAGACTAACAAAGGCACCACGGTGGGGTTTTGTGTGCAGATGATCCACTCATCATGGGGAAATATATTTCTCCCATTTGCCTTCAATATGCCATCTCCAAAAGGCAGCAACGGGCCATTTCCAAAACATTAGCCTCTCAAGAGTGATGCTCAGCAACTTTGGTATCCAATATACCATCCCCCTGTTTACAGACCTGGATGTAGCCTTACTGTTCAACAGCCTAGTCTGGAACGGTGGGCTGAGTTTAGATCAAACTTTTGCAGTTTGAATCTGTAAGCCTTTTCTGACTGTTATTTCAGTGTATGGCTACCTTTGAGAGAAAATTTAGAATATAGGCTGAAGTAGACCTTGGCACAGAATTTGCACCTTTCCAGAACAAAGGGCTGTCCAGTGGTTATCACCCTCTATGTCATTATGTGACTAAATCAAACTTGATCTTTTGACATGGTTCAGTCTCCTCTCAACCTCAAATTATATCTGTTGTTCTCCCTTCAATCTGCAGCAATATGTTAATATCTTTTAGTAGCTGAGCCATTATGCCTAATTAAGGGATTGCAAATAAATAGGGGTGGACAGTTCCAAACATACAATAGCTGCAGATAAATAGAGAGGGACAGCTCTCAACATATGGCAATGAATGCAGCCATAAGGCCTAAAGTATGTATTTTAACTGCCAAATTTTATGAGCAGCTTCCAACTGGCTTTCATTTGGCCTCAGCTATATGTCTGACAATCATTGGAAACACAGTTTTTGTGCCATATCGTTTTTGTGCTCAATGGCTACGATTTATGCATGAAACGTTCATTTGTGCTACAGACGGAGACTGTTCAGAGAAGAAATATTTTATGTTTGAGAGGATGCACGTTTAGTGTGGATGTTCATGTTACTACTTCTTTCCAGATTAATGCAAAAGTAAGCACTATTAGTATCTAATTCCAAGTCTCAGTGCTCTCTCTCCATCTTTTAAAATATTCTTTACTAGTATTCTAGAAATATTATTTGATTATCCATTCATCACCAAATGAAGCTTAATGATTTGCACTTTGATGTCAAATAGCCATGGTGGCATCTCAGCAGAGAAGAGCCACCCTGAGAAGAAATGAATACATATGGCCTCTTTAATAATTTAATTCCTTGTTAAGTTGTCCATAAATGAGGAGCAAGAATTACTTCTCTGAGGCCATTTGGCCGTAAAGGAAGAGAGCGGTGCAGTGGAGAGCCAGCACCTTCAAGGCCTGTGTTTAGCAGCTAGGGTTATTCTGGAGACAACATCTTCCTGGCAAGGCAGGGGAAGTATGAAATTTGGGATTATTGCTCTGATTGTTGGGAGGGATGGCAAACTAGCAAATGCCAGGCGCTTGGACTGGTGCTGCCAATTTGTGGAGGATGTCCCAGCCCTCCCTCCAAGCATGAGCATCCTACCAATGGCAGCAGCAAATGATAAAGACCCTACAATGAGGAAAAAATGATCCCTTGGAAAATATACTGTTCCTCCACCCAGTTGCCATCTCCTTTTGTACAGCCCATGTAGAAAGCTGGCCGCTTTTTTCATTCTCCTACCCAAAATAAGGACCAACTTTTCTTATGTCTTACGCTAGACCTGACTGTTACTATCTCTGTGTGCTTATTCTGTTAGTTAACTATTGAGTTTGCATTAATTTCAGATCAAAAATGAAGGGCAGCACTATTTTTTCATGTTAAACACATAGTTTTCAGAGTAAAATTTGTGCTTAACTGCACAGAGCAATTATGTCACTTTATTTTATTTGAAAGGTCATTGACTTTTTAAAAACTGATTTTGTACTTTAAAACCCTTTCTAACTAAATACAATATTAGTAAAACATGTTCTCTAAGCTCTCCAAACAGGATATACTACCCTGATGTCACCAATAGAGTCTACTCTACTACATAGCCTGAGTGTCATCATAACCAATCAAGAATGAAGACCAGAAAATTTAACAAGATGGTTCCAAAAAGAAATATGTTTTAGCTACAAGACTTTTTGCTATCAAGATTAGGAAGCTAAAGCTTCCAGGGTAAAAAGGGAAAAAAAAAAAACAACTATGGTGTTGAGACTCTTTAGCAAAGGGGTTTTTTAAACTTATTTTTAAGGAAATCATAAAAGAAAACATTATTTTTATGTAAAGGATCGTTTTTGCAGCATTTTAAATGCTAAAATTGTGGTACTTACACACTGTGAAATGCACTCATTGCATGAAATATTCTTTATAACTGGCAACGTGTAAGGTAAATTAGTATAATAAAAGTAGTTGCAGTTTCTGTAATTATAAGATTGCAAATCTTAAATTCATTCAGATAAAGAGTGAATATGATTTCTGTCTGTGAAACTAAGCTCCGTATTTCTCATGAGGAGAATCTGGACCTCTAATGCAATCCTGTTAATTGGAAAAGTAGAGGTTATTTTGGCTACCATACAACAATGTGTTACCCCCTTCTTTTCAAGTGACAGAGAGAAGAAGAACCTGGGCCCTTCCTCGCTAATACAAATTATTTGCTTATGCCCTTTATAATTACCATTTCCAATTTCCACCTGTCAGCTCTAAAATGTAATCTAAATTCAGGAGCCTCAAAATCATTTCTTCCTCAGCTGTTTCTTTCTGTTCCTTCCATCACCTCAGGGCACTACCTCGGTTAGCTTGAAGCAGAAGAAGATAGGACTGCGAGGTGCACGTGGCAATGAGAGCTCACCAGGAAACGGGAGGTCTAACCTTACAACTTTGCAGTCAGCTGGCGTTTTTGCCGTGTGTTCCAGTCATGAAGGATGGTGGATGGCATCTTACGGTAATTCACAATATAATGTTCTCTCTGGGAAAAAGTACACTTTACAGCTCATTTGTTCCGTTTGTCTTCCAAATAACGATGGTTTGGGCCTTATAAATTAATAGCTTTCATGATAACTACAAGGTCTGCTGAGTTTGAATGAAACTCTCCCCCCAGTACAATCAATTCTAAAACTTGGGTTTCACTCTGCTTTTGTAATTGGAAAGAAAAGCAGTTTATAAACGTGCAGTAGTTGTCACCAACAAAGAAGTACTAACTTACCCTGCTTCCATCACTTACATTTGACTTTTTTTCTGTTTCAATGTAAACTATAAGCATTATTATATGCTAAGCATTGCTTGGCAAAGAGTTTTCATGAACATACTATTGGTGATGAATGTATTTTTGCATTTTCCTTTGAGGAGATGCCACATATTTTTCATGTCTGGTCAGTTCAGTCACATGCTACTTATGGTTTTCCTAGCTGTTTTAACTACTGTATGAAAGAAAGAAATATAAAAAAATGGCACTGGCTGGAGAAATCTATGAAAAAGGGTGGAAGAAGATCTCTCTGAAGGAAACCACCAGATAGCTCTATAGCTTACTTATAAATTAAAATATTAAAAAGTTGTGGGGTTTTAGTTTTGTTGTTGTTGTAGTTTTTTTTTTAAAAAAAAACCCAACCAAACATAACCAAAACAAACACCTAATTGAGAGGTAGTAGGTGACATTTATTGGTTGCCAAGCCAAATATATGGTTATTTGTCTTGCTATGTGCACATTATGTTTCTGCATGTTGTTATTTGCCTGGATGTTAGTCAGTATGACCAACTAATATCTTGCTTGAGTTCATCATTTGTCAATGATTTATTAACAATGAAGAAAATGCTTGGATGACCCCAGAGGACTTTATTAATGTAGTATACTTTTTCCTTTTGTTTAACAACAAAAAGATAAAAATGTAATTTTCTCTTAAAGTCATGGTGTTCAAGTATTTGGATACTGTTGCCAATGTGATGACTTGGAAACATCATCTTTTATACAGAGGAGCAGAGGTCAGAAGAAAGTTCTTTGAGAGATACTTTCAAGCTATTTTATCCCAGGCAGTATCATAAACTACTTGCATACCTACACTACTAGAGGTTCTCAATGTAGAGAGCATTTTCTTTAAGATGTTCTTCTTTTTAGCTAAATCGACAAATTCCTCAGGTGTGTTGGTATTTTGGAATAGATTGAAAAAATGTAATGATACTGTCTTTTGCTCAGCTGTGTAAAGGAACACTCCAGAACTCTTTCTGAAATAGGTGTTTTGATCATCAAACCACATGTATCTTTGCTTGCAGATGGCACCTTGAAAGAGATTGATATCTCCTTATTATATACAAATATTTAACACTTTTGGAAAATTGAATTAACTTTTTAAATTATTGAAATACATTATAAATTACGAGTCCATATAACTATTTTTATATTCTGGCATTATTTTAAATATATTTTCCTGACACTTTTTGTCTGCATATAGTTGAGATGATATTCTTTACAGTTAAGGCATTGATTAAGATCGTAAGAACAACTGACAGCTCCCCTTAGCACCTCTAATAGATGGATCTAAGAAAATACAGGCTTTGCCACTCACATGTAGAAAATTATAGCTTTGGTATACTCTTCAAAAGGTTATGGATGTTCTCTCATACAATATTTATTTTAGTCATATCCTGAAGCTGCAATCCACGATGCCAAGTTGACCCACACAAATAATGTTGCTGAAAGTGATGTGTGTTCCACTTCACACCAGTCACATATAATAGTGGCAGCAGGCCAAAACATTCAAAGAGGGCTATTTTTAACCAGATTCTGGATTTTGTTGTTTTATGTTATCATTAACAATTCATGAAGCACTTATCGAAACTAATAAACTGATTGCAAGCTAGAAAAATGAATTGATTAATATGAAATGTAAAATGGAATAGTGATGAGCTCATTTCCATTGTAAATAATGGAAAATAAATCCAATATGTGTCTGCTCTTTGGACTGCAAATGAAATGAACTCACCTCCAAATCAGTCTGTGATAGTTAGTCATAGCTGACTTATAGAGGGGCTTTTTTAAGCCATAGCTAACAAAGAAGTCAGGTTTTGAATATAACTTGTGGCACCTTGTGCCACCACTTTTCACACATTTGAAGTGGGTATGTTTAATCATGATTCCTCTTTCAGTGTTATTTCAGTGGATCATCTTAAGTCAGAGTTTCCTCCAAATCTTTGTACATCTTAATTCCACCTTAGGGCAGACCTGAAGAAAAGCAAGTTGTTGTAGCAGAAGGTCTTTTTTTCCCCTCATAATGACACAGTTGGACAGGACTTCCTGCTGACCTGTGCTGATAGTCTCTTCAGTGGGAAAGCATGCAACTCTATGCATCTTTTCTGTATCATAATAATGCAGACAAGACAAAATAGGAAGATTAATAGATCCTATCTCTGTTCAGTGACAACTGAGAAAATTAGGGGCAGAAGAGATATATGTAGGCAGAGCTAAGAAGTCCTGGAAGACAGTTAACAAGAAAATAATTCTTGATTATTTAAAATTTTGAGATGCAGACTCAGTGTTACATATTTTGAGTGTTGGTGTAACAAGAGACAATGGAATGTAGAAGGGAACAAAATAATTTTGATTTATTAGCTCTTATTCTGGAAGATAAGTGCTTCCTGTGCTGAAAGTTCTTGTATTACACCAACTCCAGCAGTGTTGAAAATTAGCTACTGCATGAGTGTTTGCTGTGTAGAACTGTCTACACGAAATGATTCCAGTTGCATTTATCTTCTGTTTGTCTAGATTTTGTTCTAGAATATATTCCAAATATTTATCCTAC
>VXAK01004765.1:6341-34760 GCA_013399435.1 Arenaria interpres
AAAAGACAGGCTGACATAGAGCTTAGTGACATGGTTTAGTGATGGTTTTTATCAGAGTTAGGTTGATGGCTGGATTAGATGATTTTAAAGGTCCCTCCCAACCCAGACAGCTCTATGATTCTGTAAGCAGCGATGCTACTGCCTGTGTTCCACCTTTGGGAGGTGACTGTGACATGTGGAGGGGAGTAATAGGCAGCTGGGGACAAGGTTTACCAGCTAAAAATATTATGTGGGTGTTTTTCCTCATTTTTTATGGAGGAAATAGGTGAGAAAAATCTCACATGAATTCATAAGGATCTGTATTTTAGTGGGCTCTTTCAAGTTTGTTTTTTTTTTTTTAACATTTCTTGTGACAGTGCAGGAGTTTAAGGAATATATATGCGTTTACAGTAGTAGTTACAGGCCATTGTATGGAACTGAATGCTCAGGCCAGGGTTTCAAACAACCTCTGATGCCTTGGTTAGTCTTCATGGGAGCTGCAGTTGTAACAGTTGCCTCTGAATCAAGACAGGAGTGAACTCACGTTCTGCTGGGAAGCCTGGGGAAGCACAGCATTTTTCCAAGAACTCGGTTTGTATTTCTCCAGTGCAAGAGACAAAAATAATCTACGTGTCTGATTTATGTTCCTCCTCCTGGTTTTACGATGACGTGTGTTACACGTGTAAGTGATTCAGGGGAGATGTCAAAATCGGTGTTTTACTGCATTTCTGATTTATGGAAACAGATACAAATATCAAAGTGATACAACTGCTGGAATTCCGACTCGGAGACATAAAGCAGCAGTGTTTAACGTTTTTAAGGCTTTCCTCTCCTAGTACTTCTGGGAATATAATGGTCCCAGACAATCATTTCTTGTTGAGGACTGGGATGAATTGAGGAAGCACCGCGTGTTTGCGTTCATAAAATCGGGAACTGGTTTCCATTTCTGAAAGTACTTGTTTAAAAACCACGAGCTTTATGCAGCGCTGCTAAATCAGTGCTTTGGGCTAAATCAGTGGGAACAGGCTGAAGCCGTATCCGAAGGACGTGCAAACTGTTTAGATAAGAGGTAGGTTTTGACAGACCCAATTGTTAAGATATTTTTGTAAAAAATCAAGATATTTTTGATTACAGGATTAACTCGGGTTTATAATCAACCATACATTTGCCCTCCTCAATCTGCCCACGGTAATGAATTGTGTTTTGGAGTGGTGTGTTATCTAAGTGGTTTTAAGATAAGCGTTTTCAGAGTGTCCCGTATCACTTGTACGGTTCTGATTTGAAGGGGATCCAAGTGCCCTAAGAACTGAAAGAATAACAACATAAACATGGATTATCTTTCCCCGGAACCGTGTTGTTCAGGAGGGTGGTTTGAATTTCTCTAGCTTGAGTTTTTGCTTAAAAAAATGAGATTGGTGCTCTCTTGCCTTCCTACATACATTTCAAATTACGGCAGCAAAAGTCACACGATAACAATAAATTTCCTCAAGTGTGAAAAAGGCAAAAATCCCCATAAACTTTCCAGTGGAAACTTTTGAACGTAGAAGAGTCTTTCAGATCTTGGCGCTGAGAAGTAAAATGGAGATGGTGTTCAGTGGCATTTATCAGGTAGGGAAAAAATGAAAAATAAATATGCTGTAAAAATAGAGCAGTCTAATGAAAGCTTCTCACCTTCTTGCTGTCAGGAGCATGACTTCTAGATTTGATTTCGAACATGTTAAGCTATTTTTATTACCTGAAAACATCGAGGGGTGAAACTATTAACATTTTGATGGTTGCCTCGTGCAGAAGTTTGACTCTGTCTTTTCAATATTTGATGCTTCTCAATGTAATACTTGAATTGTCTGTGTTTTATTGCATGCATTGATTTCACAGACTTGTAATTAATTAAATGCATCTGTGTCTCTCCAGGTTGGCCACATTCGTGCGGAGCGGGACATTCTGGTGGAGGCAGACAGTTTGTGGGTGGTGAAAATGTTCTATAGTTTTCAGGACAAGCTGAACCTCTACCTTATCATGGAGTTCCTGCCTGGAGGTAACTGCCTCAGATCAAAAGACTGCTTTTTTTTTTCCTCCTGTTTGTGGATTTCTAACTTCTTAATTGCAAACGTAGTCTGGGACGAGAGTGTATGTGGTGACCATAGAGTGAAGAGAAACCAGGGTATACAGGGTGCATCAAGAAGAGTGTGACCAGCAGGTCGAGAGAGGTCATCCTCTCCCTCTGCTCTGCCCTGGGGAGGCCACAGCTGGAGCACTGGGATCAGTTCTGGCTCCCCAGTTCAAGAAGGACAGGGAACTGCTGGACAGTAGAGGACCACAAAGATGATTAGGAGCCTGGAACGTCTCTCTTATGAGGAAAGGCTGAGGGACTTGGGGCTTTTTAGTCTGGAGAAGAGAAGGCTGAGGGGGGAGCTGATCAAGGCCTATAAATACTTAAAGGGAGGGTGTCAAGAGGATGGGGCCAGGCTTTTTTCAGTGGTGCCCAGGGACAGGACAAGAGGAAATGGGCATAAACTGGAACATAAGAAGTTCCATCTAAACACGAGGAGGAACTTCTTTACTTTGAGGGTGGCAGAGCCCTGGAAGAGGCTGCCCAGAGAGGTGGTGGAGTCTCCGTCTCTGGAGACATTCAAACCCCACCTGTGCAACACATTCCTGTGCAACCTGCTCTGGGTGGACCTGCTCTGGCAGGGGGTTGGACTAGATGATCTCTTAGAGGTCCCTTCCAACCCCATATCATTTTGTGATTCTGTGAGTGGTTGTCCTGGACATTGCTTTGTGAGGCAAGAAGCCATCGTAAAGCTTTCTGCTTCTAGGAGTTAGGGCATGGACGTCTTTGGGTCAGGCTGGAGGTGTCTTCCTGGGTCTTCCGGCTACAGGTGTTTGAAAGTTGCCCTTAGTCTTCTGCTAATTCTTATCCTTACTGTGTTCTGTAGAACCATAAACAGCTTTTGTTTTTTTAACCTTTTGCTTTTAGCTGCCTTGCAATTTTTAAAGTCCTTTTTTCAGAGGATGAAGAAGTTCATCCTTGAATGATAATGCTGCTGTCATTGACCTAAGAAGAAAGTTACGCCGAAAGCCTGTAATACATTTGACTAATGAAACCACAAGAACTCCTTCTGAGATGACGCAGCACAAACATTATAATCTGTTTTTTTGTAACAGCTGTGGAGCTGAAAGTGTCTATTTTAGTCTGTGATTGAGCTGAAGAGCAGCAGCCCAGGGCTGGCTCTTGTTTAGGGGACGCTCCTGTAGTGTTATTTCATCTCTGTCTACGGAGCCGTCTCAGGAAGTTCAATGCAGTTACAGTACGAGCCTTTCCATACAGTGCTACAGGGGGAAATACAAGAGTGTGTCACAGAGCTGCTGGGGAACTGTATTAATTTATACAAAATCAATTTAGACTTCCCAAGGTTTTAAATATCTTAGTTCTTTTCTTTGCAAATGTCTTCAAAATTAGCGAGAGTGGAGCCTGTGTGTTTGCTTGCATTTACCTTTGCTGGTTTTGGGGGGGGTTCTAGGTGATATGATGACGCTGTTGATGAAAAAAGATACTCTGACGGAAGAAGAGACGCAGTTCTACATAGCCGAGACCGTGCTGGCCATCGATTCTATCCATCAGCTGGGTTTTATCCATCGGGACATAAAACCAGACAACCTTCTTCTGGACAGCAAGGTACGCACCAACCGCCGGCTGGGGAGTAAATAGGCCTTATTGTTTTGAACGTTGACTTGAACTAGTGTTGACAGTCGTGAAGGAAGACGGTGCTTCTTCCTTAGTCCTGTTCCTTCTCGCTTTGGGGGCATATCTGCTGCATTGCTGGGGAAAAAAAAAAACCCAAGCCAAGAAAGACCTCTCCTCCACCTCCAGCTCTGCTCATGTCTCCCTTCTGAGCTCTCTTCTGACAGTTGTTTAGGTTATTTTTGGTTATTTCAGCTGCAATTTAAAACATACGGTTTCAGTTCTCCCCTTAGTCAAAGATGTTTCCTTTTGGTCTCGAGTCTGTGGGGCTCCCGTTTGCCAGCTCCTGGGTGGGTGATGGTATCAGATGCCTGGGATGGAGCTGTTCCATGAGCGAGGCTCACGATGGAGGTGGCATCTCCCTCAGCATCGGGCTGTATTTCTCAAGGCCACCCCATTGCTTCCAGGTGGTTACTGGAGGCGGTTTGCAGAAAGCTTCCTTGTTTCACTGTCCTCCTATTGCTCGCTCGAAGTTTGCTTAAAATTTAGCTTGTTTGGAAAAAGAGAAGTTTGCCAACAGTAAATAATTGCACTTTACCAGCTAATTAGGCGCTCTGGGAATTACTGCTGTAACTCAGTACCTCTACATCTAGATGTAGAGAAATTCAGGGCTTTGAAAAGGATGTATATTTTTTGATACACACTTAAAAATCGCACCTTGTCGATGTGGTCGCATGTTCTGGGCTAGGACAGATCCAATCCCTGAATTTAAGGTGTTTTTCCACATCTGTTGGTGTTGATGTTCGATCTGGGGACTACAGCTCCCTCTGGAGACTTTGCTCTCGCTCTGACGCCGTCGGGAGCTCGAAGGAGCAGAGGCTTCTTGAAGGAAATAATTCCTGGGCTTTCCCTGTGTAGCAGGGAGGAAGTATTAATAGCATGATGAGTATTAATTGCTTGATTTTATTTATACAGCCAGTCTTAGGCTAAAACAAGGAATGCAAAAAGAGTGCATTTATTTATTATACAAAAGAAAGGGAGGGGAAGAAGTAGAAAGCTGTACCCACTAAGATAATGTCTCATACTGGTTTTATATTTTGCTTTTTTTTTTTTTTTTCCCCCTAGGTCCACGTTAAACTCTCTGATTTCGGGCTGTGTACCGGACTAAAGAAAGCCCACAGAACAGAATTTTACAGGAACTTGAACCACAGTCTTCCCAGTGACTTCAGTAAGTTATCTGGTTTCAGCAGGGTGTCTGCAAACTTGCTGTTGGGGCCCGAGAGAACTCATTTCAGTGGGAGGTTAGAAGGCTGTAGAGGGGGCTCTAATAATCAACGTTGCATCACAGGGTGTAATTTTGATTTTCTGTAGATATTATTGATAACAATAATTTTAGTTATTTTAATATACATAAAAATCTTCCTTTCTAGAAGTTTGTCTTTGAAACAGACTCCGCTGTAGCCTTTCTTTGCGTGTGTGATAAACCTGGAATGAGAAGTCAGTGTGGGTTGGTAGATGCCAGCTGTACCTCATGTGTTACTTAAATCACCCAATGAGCACCCGATCTCTTGGAATAGTCATTTTCTCAATGGGAAGAACTTTGATCATGGAGTTAAACCACCACTGGAAGCATGGATCACTAATGAAAGGGCTTTATCAAATTAAATTAATATTCCATAGGTTTGGAAGTTGCTGATAGGTTGAGGATGTTGACAGATGTGCTCTTTGTGACCATCTGTATCGATGGAAGAGGTTCCATCCTTTGCTTTGTCACCTGCCACCGGAGACACCCCTCAGACTGGGCTAGGTCAGCTGGGCAAGGCCAGGCTGCGCCAGGTTAAATTCGTTCATCTTTGCTGATGAGACTTGTCCTCAGCAAGGTGGATTGAGGTGGGCTTCCATAAACAGCTCCAGCTTCACCATGGGGGGCAACTTTAGCCATAGGGACCAGTGATGAGCTCCTGGGAAACTGGATCCTCTTCCCAGCACAGCTGAACGCAAAATGGGCTGTTTGGCCAGGCCCTGGTTACCTTTTTTGAGTTCGTAAAGATTTTTATTGTCATGGTTTTGGGGTAAAAAATGTAGGTTGGGTGACCAGGAGGACACAGTCACATATATTCCAATCTCCTTCAGCTTTCCAGAACATGAATTCCAAAAGGAAAGCAGAGACATGGAAGAGAAATAGACGGCAGTTGGTAAGAACGTTTTACCTGTTTGGAAATGTTCCCTGCTGAGCTGTTGAATTCCAATAGCACATGTATTTAAATGATGGGCATGAAGCCATTTCAGAGTTCTGACCAATGCTGAAATAAAAAAGATTAATACTTTTTCTCTTAAAAAGAGGAATGACTCTAGTTTGTCCTTCATCCATCTGCTGAACAGCTGGTGACACATGTGCCTGAGATAGCACTGCCATAATTATTTACGCTAATATCTGATGCCTCCCAGCTAAAACTAGCAGCTCTTGCCACTTCTGATATAATAAAGGGCTAAAGACCCATTTCCAAAGTGTGTATAGATTTTCCCATTTCCAAGGTGTATACAGACAGTGGAACCTTTTCCTGTTTGTCTGACTGTATTTTAAGACTCTTCCACGTGAACGTGTTGATTTTTGGCTCTCCATATCTTGAAATAAAGGCTTTAAATAACTTTGCTAAAGCATCTTAGAGACAATCTGGTGTCTTCCTCAAAATAACCATTGTTGCGTAAGTTCCCGCTTCCGTATCAGGCACTTTTCTCTAAAAATGTGTAACTGATGGTATTTGTTCCAGGCTTTTTCCACCGTGGGCACTCCGGATTACATCGCCCCCGAGGTTTTCATGCAGACCGGTTACAACAAGCTCTGTGACTGGTGGTCGCTTGGGGTCATCATGTACGAGATGTTGATCGGTAAGAAAGGGGCAGTGCCCAAGTTTGAAGCAGGAATTGGGCTGTAGGACACCAGCTGGGTTTATGTTCTCAGGGCCAGGCTCTCAAACACCCCTTCCTTGCCTGGTCTGTGAGGTTTTGTTCTGCTGCGCTGTAGACTTCAGGAACTATTTTTGCTTTCTACAAGATTCTATTTTTCTTTCTTTTCAGGTTATCCACCGTTCTGTTCTGAAACTCCTCAAGAAACGTATAAGAAAGTTATGAATTGGAAAGAGACTCTCACATTTCCTCCAGAAGTTCCAATATCTGATAAAGCAAAGGATCTTATTTTAAGGTGCTGACCATATGGTTTGCCAGTTAATACAATACTGATTTTCTTGTCTTGCAAACTGTACTATGGACCTCTCATAGGCTGATTCACATGAAAAAAACCCTGATGCTTGTGACCGCTCCACACTCTGTTATGTACGTGCATCAAATGCTGAGCTCCTGTGTCACATTTGTCTCAGAGGTCATTTAGGGGAGCCCTGGCTGAACTGTATTAAAAAGGAGCTCCCACGTAAATGCTGCTGGTCTGGCAAAATATGAGTGTTTCTGCTCTTTATCTGCCCGTGAGCTTCCTGTGGAAGCAACTTAATCATTTTTGCCAGAGCTGGTGTCTTAACAACAGCAATGGTTTTGCCATTGTGTGCGCTGGAGCATACAAACGTATCCCAGTGGGTGCTGACTCTCGCTCTTTCATTTATATTTTCAATCCCGTATCTATTCTCAGGACAGAAATATAAATGTCTTGCTTTTTAGGCTTTATATCTTCTCCTGCTCTACGCTGGTCCTGAAATAGAAAGGGCACATTATCCTGTCAGACAAGAAAACCATGTCTTAATTGTAGCATTTGCCATGACATTCCTAAACATAAACTTTGTGTGTTGGATTTGCAGTGGGAGTTCTTGACCTGCTCCATTTATATGTTAAGAAACTGTAGCAGTATCAGCTCAGAAAGCTGTTCCATTTGTGCATGGAATGCTTTCGTTTTCATTCTTCCTTCATTTTCATTCTTCCTTCCATCCCAGATTTTGCTGTGAATGGGAGCACAGAATTGGTGCGTCTGGTGTGGAGGAAATAAAGAGTAACCCATTCTTTGAAGGGGTAGATTGGGAGCACATCAGGTAAGATGCTTTGCAGAAAAGCAGGTTGCTCTTCTCTCGGGACTCTCTAAATCTAGTCCTCTTCAACCCAAGGGAGCCGCTTGACTGGCATTTATTATATCGAGGTGGGGGTGAGAGTATTTTGTTCCGTATCTGAAGCTTGCTAAGGTTTAGGTACCTTCAGTCTTTGATTCTCTTAAGAAATGGAAAGTGGCTGAATCCTGCTTCCTTCTGCCTTTGAAATCTTAACGCTGAACCTGCTCTTCTTGGCAGAGAGAGACCTGCTGCAATTTCAATAGAAATTAAAAGCATTGATGATACCTCAAACTTTGATGAATTTCCCGAGTCTGATATCCTTAAACCAACAGGTAAATGCTTTGATTCTGAATGGGAACAATCCTTCTTCTCCAGTAGAATAATGTAACTTCCCTGTTAATCAAAGAAAGGATTTTACCAGCTGATAGGGTTTTTTTTAAATCAAATTGCTAGCTGGTAGTCTTGTGGTGCAGGGGTGTAAGAGCTGTAGTTTGGGTTTCGGGAGATGGGATGCAGAATGTGAATGATGCAGGAGCCGCCTGAGAACGGGCATCTCTGAGGCAACAGCGCTCCCAGAAGTTCAAATCTCAGCAGGACCCGTGAGCCCAGTACGGCCAGTACCCCTTGGTACTGGCTAATTCAGAGTATAGGGGTGGGGAGAGGGTAGGATAGAAGGGGAGGAGAAGTTTTGGTGTAAATCTCTAAAGGATCCTCGTATTTATGTATCAAAGTGTAGTCACACATTTGCTCCACACGTTTAAAAACCATGTTACAGCCGTTCTTGGCTGGGGTTGAAGAATGAAACCAAATGCCTACATTTATGGAATTCATTCTCCCCTGCTCCACATCCGGTGTTTTGTATGAAAATAACCTTTGCAGCCTTCAAAGGGTAATTTTATTTTTTTCTATGTCTCATCAGTGGCAACGAGCAACCATCCAGAGACTGACTACAAGAACAAAGACTGGGTTTTTATCAATTACACCTACAAGCGTTTCGAAGGCCTGACAGCCCGAGGAGCAATCCCATCCTACATGAAAGCGGGAAAGTAATAAATCTTTCCCTGGGACTTCTTCTGAGCCGGGAAATTCTGTTCCTGGACTGATTTATACCCATAAAAGAACTTTTTTTTTTTTTTTTCTTTTTTAAAGAAAACTTGAGGGCTATCAACTCTTGGAGAAGAACTTCAGGACCCTGGTTGTTACTAAGGATTTTTTTCTTTCTGCGCCATTGAAAAATTCCACAAAAACGTTTGCCTCGTCCCTCCTGCCAGCACCTTTTGCTGCTGCTTCAGGAGCAAGAGTTTGTTTTCTTCTAAAATTCTTTGCCAGATTGTACAGTCCATCGGGAGACGAGAGCAAGCTTCACTTTGCCGGGATGTTTTATCGGGACTGTTTTGCCAGTCTCGCGTTAAGTGACAAACTCAACCTGCCAATTCTGCCAGCGCCGTTTTCCCAGTGGCTGAGGATTTCAGCATAGAGGAAACGAAGCAATAATTAAAAGCTTGAGATAGACAGCTCTCCAGTAAACGATGTAGTAGAAAGACACGACGTGTATTGCCTTAACCTTAGGTTGTAGTGCTGGTTTTTTATAATGCTATTTGGAAGCCTCTTTAATAGCGTTCCTCAACTCTGTCGCAGTGGCCTCCAGTTGCCGTGCACTTTACTTTTGGTACTAAGACAGTGACCCTCAAGCCATTTAATATCTTTATTTTTTTTTTTTTTTCTGAATTAATAAATTGTGCAACACCACTTTCTTTCCTTTACTAGCCAGCGATAGGAGAAACGGGGCCACTTCCTCCACCAAACGCCAAGTTTTTAGTTACCGGGTGAAAAGATGAAATATAAAAGAACGCAGGTAATAAAAAGTACAGCTGGTAACACCAGTGAATCTGGAATTAGGGCAGAGAAGGGGGGAAATTCAATTAACCTGATCCTCACTGGGGTCAGCCCTGGGGCTTCCCGGTCCTGCTGCTGCTGCCACCTTTTGGCCACTTTGAAGATCTGCTGCATTTCCAGTTTAAAGATGAAACCAGCTCCTGTGGCCTTTTTGCTCCTGGTTTTGAGCAGAACTGCATCAGATTCTTCTGAGGCTTGATGCTGGAGCCCTCCCTGGCTTTTCCTTCCAGAGCTCCTCTTGATGTCATGGCTGAGCCATGCGTCCCCGTGGTCTTCCTAAAAGACGGTGCCTCAGGAGGTGACTTTTGGGGTGGTAGAACCCACCACGGCCACTCTTTGATTATTGCTTGGTGTAATTTATAGAAGTACATTCAATGACGATCCAGGAGGCTCTCCAGAAGAGCCCCAAAGTGCCTTTCCCTGCCCGGGCATCTCTCGGAATGTGACTGCGTTTTTTGGGAAGGAGGATTCTGCCTCAATTGAGCTTTTGGTAATTCTTTTTTATATAATCACGAGCTCTACTTTGCACCCATTTTGTAGTGAACTCTGCGCCGCCAGGGGCAGGTGGCATCAACCTTTGGGCCTGCCAGGTTCCACTCTTTAATTTGCAATTATTTTTTTAAAAAATAGAAATTTAATGAGGTTTCTAAAAGCATGTATCAATTGGAATGGTCTTGGATTCTTGCAAACTTTGATTGGTGCTGAACACTAATGGCTTACCACAGACAGGAAAAAAGAACAAAAGCTCTTTAGAAACAAAACTCGAGCGGTGTTTCAAAGCAAAAGGAAGGCTTTTAGGCTTTCAGTTATATTTAGTCCTAACTTTCTAGAATAGGAAATGAAAGAAAATGAGTTTGTAGCGAAACTTTTTAATAGGTGCTTTTTTTTAGGGAATTTTTACCTTTTGAACTGAGTGCCATCACGAAGGACTGATTGGGGGACTGAGAGGAATATATAGAGCTAAAACTGGGTGATAACTCGTTACCATCCTCTCCCTCACCAGCCCTCGGGCTTTTTGGATGTGTTTAGGAGTTTAGTGAATTGCCATAAGCAGTTTAGATACCAGTTGGATCCCACAAAGCCAAAATGCAAAAATAGCCTTAATTAGAAGTACCAGGATCACTGTAGTCAGTAGGGCTTACTCAGATAAGGGCTAACTGAAGTCATGATTTATAGGATCAGGCTTTTTTATCAACTAGTCAGGAATAACACCTTCTGCTCCCTTTTTTGTTTTTACAAAGGACTGATACCAACTTCTCAAATTGCTCCATCTCCTCATCCTGCAGTTTTTCTTCTAACCATTTGAAAACGTTGCCTTATAAACCACGGGAAAACAAAGAGGTATTAATGTCCAAACATTTTGAAAAATTCCTAACAGCTTAGATACTGCCTTAAAAATTAAAAACAATAATAAAAAAATCTGCAAAGCTGCGGTGGATTAGGAATAAATGCTTTTGAGGAGCTGCATTATTATCCCTTTACTAAAAGGGACTGGCATTTTTATTTATAAATACCAAAGATGAAAAAGCTACACAAATATACGTTGTGATAACTTGCTGTGAAAAAACCCTATGGAGTAGTATGTATTGTGAGTTTTTAGTGCATGTGTCTTAAAGTCTTCTGAGACCTCAGATTGTTCGCTTTTTGGAGTTAAAAGTGAAGTTTTTCCAGAGGCACAAGGAGCAGTTGGGTACCTCACTCCTCTTGTTTTTCAGTAGAAGTTGGATGTCTTTGAGCGTAGTCCTCTTGGACGCACCTTCCCAGCGGCGGGTTGTGCGTGACAGTTCCATCCTGAGCCTGTTTCCTGTTACAGCTCTTTACCGACAGTGTTTTACCAACAAAAAATACAGCATTTTCTTTCCAGGGTCCATACTTCCCTGCAAACATCAAGATTTTTGTATGCCTGTTCCATCTCCCACGTGAGCCAAACATTTTTCTTAGCTGCTGGCTTGTGCATTGAGGTTATAAATATCTTTTAGCTCTTTTGTTTTTCAAGCTGAAAGTAGTTGCTGGACTTCTAAGAGTCATTCCCATCTGGATTTCCAATGGATCTGAACGTGAGTTATGCTGCCAGTTCGTCCCTGTATCACACCTAGCACAAATCTGCACTAAGTGTTTCTTATCACTGTGCCCTGACTCTGCCTTAACCTGTACGTTGAAAAACTGTTCTGTAAATATTTAAAAGCTGTTACTAAATTGCACTGTAAAAAAAAAATTAGCAAGTGTATTGCGTGTTGCTGGGGGGAGCCAACTTTTTATGGAATGATCTTTGCATTGTGTTGTGTAAATAAAATCCTCTTAGGAAACACTTTTGCCAGCATGTTTTGATTTTACAAACTGGAATCTCTCAGGTTTGTTGGTTTTTTTTTTTTCCCCCCAGACTTTAGATTTTAGAATCAAGGGCTTGGGTGGGAGAATGCAATGGTAACTCCTGGGTTGAAAATTGCATTTCCCAAAGATGCAGAGCAGACACGAGGAAATGAGCATCATTAATGATGAAAGACAGCGGTGATACTTAGAAAAATGAAGCCTTTCTGGGCAGAATGTACCTGGCAGGGATGGACAATCCCGAGGTTTCTGTCCTGTGTAAATGTCACTTCAGCTTACCAACTCCAGGGCAAGCTGTTTTTAATCTTTTCCTCTTTCTATTTTTAAAAGGGATAATAAGCAGTGAGCAAGTGGCATTGGAAGCAAAGCCCTGATCCTTCATTTTTTTTTTTTTTCTACCAGTTTGTACCATGCCAAAATCAACTTGCAGTTCTTATTTAATTGCTTCACATTTGTGACAGCTCCGCTTGCGAGTACAAGTTCCTGTTACCACCTCAGTAATTGTAGTAAATTCCAGCATTGTTCAAAACTCTTAACGCCTTTCTCAAGCTTCATCGAGAAAACCTTTGAAATACATCCAACACTGGAGATGGAAATAAAAGCCAGACGTGCTCCAAAGCTGTTTTCTTCCAAAGACAGAAGTGGGTAGAGGCGGAGAGAGCGTCTTTCACAGCAAACTAACCAAAAATAGCAGGAGGGCCTGGTAGAGATGCTGCATAGCTTGGGGGTCAAACAGCGTTGTCTCATACCTGGGCTATGTGCTGCTTTTAGAACATCACAGCACCGAGATGGTGAACGTCGAGGTCCTCTCTCTGTGGCTGCTTCACCAGGTCCCTGCCGAATCAACCAGGTTCTAGTTGATGCGAAACTATTTCTAAGGCTTTGGGCTCACTTTATGAAGCCAGGAGAAAGTCTTTTAGCAATCCAGCCCCTGCCCATTCTTCTACTCCACGTTTAAAACAGTTTTTAAAGGAGCCAAACAAATCATGTATAATTTATACTTTAATACAGAAAAGAACCCATACATCTGTAGTTCATACACACACCGGGTAACACTTCGGTATATCTAGAGTAAGACAAAACTTCATCTTGTACCTCAATAGTAGGTGACAATGACAGAGGAGGAAAAGCAAATACATACTTCTTCAATTTGATGTAGTGTTCTAATGGAACTTACTCTACTAAAAAAAAATAATCCCAATTCATCTTTAATTACTTGGGAAAGCCAATAAAGTACTGTGGCTTTTTGGAGTGATAGAAACTGCATGGAAACCATGGAAACCAGATACCTCCATCCCATGCCGACAGTCCAGATGATGACACAGGGTATCAACAACCTTCTCCAAGGCATTTGACAGTCTCTATCCCTCGGGCGATGGCACAGTGAAGTGCCCGGGGTCACCATTTCTAATGAACTGGCTAAATCCTTGAAGAGGCCGAGGTAACACTGGGCTCAGGGACAGACTCTGGTGGGATTTGTTTTGGCTGAAGGTGGTACTCTGCTGTCAAATCCCATAAGGTGCCATCAATCCAAGCTGGACGGGGCTTGGAGCAACCTGGTCTGGTGGGAGGTGTCCCTGCCCAGGGCAGGGGGTGGCACTGGGGGGGCTTTAAGGTCCCTTCCAATACAAACCATTCTGTGATTCATGTAAGATGTTCGGTATCTGATGCCTGGACACAGCCCTGTAGGGTCACGCTCAACAACATGCACGTTCAAGTCCTTAAAGCAGAACATGAGTAGACTCCGATTCCAAGTCAGCCGGTCAATACCAACACACATTTACTTAAAACTTACATTGCTGTAAAAATAAATACACACACACAAATAATCCATGGGGCCGGGGGGGGTGAGTTCCGTTACTGCTGGGGGGGACAGTCTCACCAGCGCCTTTGCTTGACTTGTGGGATGGCAACGGCTCGTTACCAAGGCAGGGAATGGGTTTGGTCTGGCCCTTCGCTGGAAGGTTAATGGTCCGTATTGTCCTCCTTTCTCTACTACAAAAATAGAAATTCCTCTAGAGCAATAATGGAAAGGGATTGCACACACCACCTCTGTGCAGATACTGAAGGACACTTCTCTAAACTGATCCAACGACACGCAGGGAGGATTTTTCAAAAGTAATCAGGTGGAGCTGGGCATCTGAACCCTGGGACTCTCGGCAAGTCCTGAAGCACTTTTGGAAATCTTCCCATAGGCACTTATAAAAAGAAGAAATCTATTTGCTGCACTTAGGAAAGAAGCTAAGAACAGAAACACTGCAAATAACGGAACCTGCATCCATACAAACGGGAACTAAATCTATCAGGAGAGATTTAGATCTGTCTTGGCAGAGATTTTGTTACTCTTCACTAAAACGACACTTATAAACCTTCAGGAGAATTTGTGATTGATATCGTCACGTTACTTACACTGAGCAAACCCCTCATTATTAGCAGCAAAACAGTAACAGCAATCTTCAACGCTAAATCTACCACACACTTTGCAGACAGACAGAGAATAATAAAAATTTGCTTGATGATGCAACCCTGACAACAAAGGATTAAACCTTCTAGGAGCAGACTGAAGCCCTCCTCTACTTCACTACGTACAACCAGGTAACTCAACGCCTACATGTTCCAGGTTTCAACAGCAAGAGGAGAACTGACCCGAACTGAACTTTGCAAAGGAGCTCCCTCCCTCTCTTTCTTTTTGAATGGGTTTCAGCTTTTCTTTGCACCAGCACCACGTTTAAGCAACTCACTTTGGGTACGTAAAACCTCTACATCAGAAACGGGAGGTTAAGGAAGCCTAAGGGTAACTCCACACTGTAGGGACTGGACCAGTTAATACACCAAACCGAGCTAAACCAGCCTGGAGTGTGTCTGTATTTACAGTCACAGCTCTGTTGGCCCCGAATCCAAACCGAGCAGAGCCTTAACCACAGACTGGGGTGATACATTCCGAGCAGCAAAGGAGAACTGTTCCCAGGTACCTATATTTTTCGCTACTGAAGGCTGGTCTACGATTGGCATTTCTTACCTGCCTGACAGCAAACTGGTCCAGTCAGTTCCAAATTGGGAAGAAAACAGCTGACCTTTTAAAGCTGCAACAGTTGCTCTTTGGAGAGTCTACAGGAATTTTGACTGACCAAGGCTGATGAGACCAAGGGTTTTACTCAGGTAGTAAACTGGCTGTACTGGGAGTTCCTCCACTGGCTTTTTGTCTTAGCAGGGGGATGGAGACAACTGGAAGTCTTTGGCATGCACAGTCACCTCTAGAAAGCTGCTTACATCTATTAGGCTACTAAACAGATTTACTTTGTTGGTAAAATATCAACTAGAGTCTCTTCTGTTTTGCTTTTTCCTTCCGCACGATCTACTTGTTTTACTGAACTTAACAGACAACATCCCTAAAAACAGCGATTCCACCTTCTGGAGAAGTATAGATGGGAAATTCCTGTGAGCAGGCAGATGCTTCCTACTGAACTAGTTTGTCCTTCCCCAGAAAAGCCGCACAATGTGCTGGATGCTCAGCCCGGTGCCAGCTTAAGCAGATTCCTCCACGCTCAACGGTTTTGCTGTCACAACTGTGCTACATTTCTGCTGGTTGATAAAAGAGTATCATCTGTCCCGCTTTGATGTTGCGTCCTTTGTAACCGATTATCAGGAAAGCAAAGCTAAGTGCCTAACGGTGAAGGAAAGCTTTGTCTTGACAGGCCCAGAATTTCCTCTCTCGTGTCAAACAAGACGTTTCTAAATACTGCTGTTCCTCTTTTTAGAAGTTTAGGTAAAATATTCAGCACCCACCAGTCTGGAAGCCTTTGTAGTAGAAACAAACAGCATCATTTTTCTTTTTGTTTGAGGAGACGTTGCTTTTGATTGCACAATTAGACTATGGAGCGTGGCTCTTTATTAACATGCTTGAAATATGACAACGTACTAAGAAGAGAAAGCACCTTGGCAGCAGTCTGTGTTCCATCCCCTGGGATGAAACTACGCTGAGACGTTCCCACATCAAGCAGGACTTTCCACCCTGAGCCACGACTAATCGGGTAGATCGTTAACAGCCATCTGGGAAAAGGGTGCGTTTAGCCTGTCCAGTTCATCTACTTGTGGGGGGTGATGCATTATAACCTCATGGTCCTCTGAAACGTCATCACCCACAGTGACCAGGTTTGTTAGAGATTTGCTCCGAACGCACTGGAAATCAACGTGACGGCTTTTTCCTTCTTCCTTTTCCCATGACATCTGGATGAAGGGGCGTTGAACGTAGTTGTATATCACCTCTGACCGGCCACCGGGTCTCCTCTTCACCTTCTCCTTACAGGTGGGGTACCCTGAAACCACAGCCAGCTGGTCAGTCGCACAACACACAAGGGATTTGTGCAAAGGGACAAGAGGATCCCAGAAAAACAGCCAGGCAGGAGCAATTATGGGAACAGGGAGGGAATTTGTGGACAACTGCTGACATTCCACGTTATTGGCTTGCTTTCTTTTCCCCTGTGTGTAGCCACAGGATCATTTGGTGAACAAACAGCTACTATAAAACTCAGACTCTCCCAGGACAGAGCACGACATTCTCTAAGCTCCCCAAGGGAATGCTCAGATCAGCAGGTGGAAGCGTTTGACTCCTGTTTCCTGTTTACTTGGTTCTAAACTGACCTTGCTGGTGCATGTTACGTATCTCTCATTTTCCCTTAACTTTTAAGCGTCCCGGCCAATTTCAGTGTAATATGATAGAGGTGAAGGAACATGCCCAGCTTCTACTAGTTTCATAAAAATAAATGCCTAGCAAAACACGGAGCAAAACAGGAAATGCCTAGAGTCCAGAGGAAACCAGGCTTTACTGACCACGGAGTCACCTGTTTTAGAATTTCCTTTGTTGAAGAAATACTTTACCTTCAATGCCAATGCGAATATTTTTCAGGCCCCGTTCCTTTAACACAGCTTTTGCGACATCGCGGTTCTCGATGTACTTGAAGAATCTGTACAGTTTGGAGCTGTAAAGGACTTGAGAAAGAAAAAGGGTGATTAGAATCTACGAAGAGGGACCTTCTCCCCATTTTTGACATGCACAGCTGCGGGGATGCCAAAAACCTGGTCTGGTTTCCAAGAACTACTTCAGGTGCCTGTTCTCATCACTGGGATGATGAGTGATGAGAACTTCCCTGGTGGGAGGACAGCGATGGTAGGATCTGGATGGAATGGGTGATGCTGGGTGTGTAAAGCAAAGGGTATTCACTCACTGGGGAGGCAGGAAAAGACTGAGGGGGAGGCAGGAAAGGAAAGGCAAAGATGCAATGAGTGGTGTCAGACCACAGCTCTAACCAAGCATCCCGCCTCTAGGAGCAGCCAGTTCAGAAGGTACAAAACAGGACTCTCTGTGCCATCGTCTCTTCCTGGAGGAAGATGGCTCTTTGGGCAACAAGTCCTTTCCGTACGGCCGCGTGTGTGGGTGGTCATTAACACAGAGCCAGGAGCCCCAGTGCAGTGCCCTTACTTTGCGAGTACTCCTCTCCCATCGGCGGTGGGTGATCTTCATCCCAGTCCACGGTGTCTTCATCCGTCAGCACGACGATATGGCATTCCCGTTCCCCTTTCCTGGCGCTGTCTACCATGATGGGCAGAATCAGCTCCTCCAGGTAACTGTCAAACTGCTTGTGAGCACCATCGTTGGAGAGCTCGTGTAACAGAGCGCCTGATGAGACAAAAATCCTATGATGAGCTTTTTTACACGCTATGAAAATGTGTCTCAGCTCTACACTTCGCAGATACATCCAAGAGCGCAGCCTGCAGTCTGCTTTAGACAAACTCCTTCACGTGTGTTCAGTTTCCAGCTCCAGAACTGGCAAAAGCAGATATATATGAGACTGCATTTCAAATGGGATGCAAATGACACTGTAGAACCACCACAGTGCCATTAAAAAAACACCAAGGTCCAATCAACACAGCGAAGCAGTAACAGACTGAATAATTAATTCGTAATGATTTAACCAAAATTAAATTTCCAGCAACAAACTCTGCCCTTGAAAGCACATTTTCTGCCTTCTCTGTGATCACTTGTCAGAGGACGGGGTAGGGAATTCCACCCAGGGCCTGTGCCATGACACCACATGTCCCATTTCAGTATCATGCCTTTCACAGACCTGCCTGTGTTAAAAGTACTTTTTTTTGGCCAGCATATCCACCAAAAAGCTGCTCCCAACCAGATCCCCTCCTGACTAGGAACTCTCTACTACTTTCCAACCTTGGTGCCTTCAACTCCTGCTCTGATCATCATCCATCAGCCTAAATTATTCTCGATTCTCTGGTACGTTTTAGATAGAAGTTATAACCCTGCTTTTAGCTTTCATTTTACCTGGCTGTAACAGCAGCTCTTCTTCTCAGCCTCTGTTACAAGAGGAAACTAGAATTTTGACCAATTTCAATTTGCTTTTTTGAGCAAGATGCCTGCATTCCGCAGGATTCAATCACACTTCACTGACGCAGCAAAAAAGGAAGATGTTTAAACGCAACACATACATGAGTCCTGGTGGAGTCTGTATCTTCACACTTAAACTAAAGCACACAATTAAGAAATGCACTGACCCAGGATCAGAGCACTCAACACCATGAAGATGATCTCCTAAGAGCTGATTTCACTCTATACTTACTTAAATCTTGACATTTGATTGTGTTGAAATCAAAGTTTATGCAGAGGTAATCGCATGTGTCTCGAAGGTCTGGGATGGAAATCCCATCGGGGCAGTTAATGATGCCGGTTTTGTAATAATCCTGCAAACAAAAGGACAGTTTTTGGAGAGAAAAATTAAGAATAGCTTGGCCTCCGATCGTTTTTAATTAGTTCTTTGTTTTGTTAAGCAACATTTGGGAGTTACGGAGGCTATATATAGCTCTGTGAACAGTCAGAACCAGCCACGCTTCTCCGAGAATCTACGTCTCTCTGCAGATTCTCTCGGGTCTGATAAACGGTGAGTTCCAATTAAAACTTTTCCCATGACACAGGGTTTCATAACATCTCATGTGCAATGAGCATTTATATGCCCCCAGAAGGTCAGGACACAGCTCAGGAACTACAATGGCACGACACAAGAAAGGTAAAAGGCAACACGAGCAAATATCTGAAATGACGACTCATACCAAAGTCTATTATATTTTCTGTTTTGTTTTGTTTTTTTTTTAAATCACAATGCAAAACAGTAATAAAAGAACATGTCCCAGGGGGTGTGCAGCTGCCTGGGAGATGGCTCAGTTTTGCACATGTGACAAACAGATTGGAAAAAAACAAGAAAAAAACCCACAAAACAATCTGCAAAGATCTCCTTACCAGCACGGTCCGGAACACAGCCGAGCTAATTCCTTCTGCGATTTCATATTCTCCCTTTTCATTTGGCCTGGTGAAATTATATTCTCTTCCTGGTCCAAACATTCTGAACAGATAAAAATCTATGTAAGTGCACACAAACACTTAAATGCACTAATTTCAGAGACCAATAGGTGCACTGAGGTTAAACCGAACCAGCAGTGATACATACATACGGTAATTTGAAACCTATATTTCAGTCACTTACACAGTAAATAAGCCCAGGAGATGTCTCCCAGTCCTCCTATAGCCGGACTCTGTCTGTCGCTATGGCTACGGTACTGTATGGAACAACCGCAGCTTAAAGGAACAGATCATTCAACCCCGGGTCAGAAAATACCCTGGCAATAAAGCGCTTTCACCGAGGCTACGCACGATAACCACCGCCTGCCTTTTGATCCCCTCTTTTACACACCGACCCGTGCAAGGGTCAGTGACCCAACGAAACTTGTCTCCCTGCAGTCAGAGAGGGGTGAAAGTGCCAGCAATACAAAAATGGAGTGTTTCTTGTTGCATCAATAGGTTCCAGGGAGCTGAGTAACTTCTGTTATGATGGGAGAGGACCCTAAGATAACAGCAGCAAGGGGATGCAGCATTATCGTCTTCCCCATTCTGGAAGGGAATTTATCAGCTGTGAGCAGATGTACTTCTTACAAACAAGGCAAATACTCAGAGAAAAGCCAAAAGCAGACCGCGTGCTAAAAGCGCACACTGTTTGAAGGGAGAATGTTATCTACAGAACTACCAACATCTGGTCTTATCTTCAAGGTCTCACTCACGGCTGAGTACCGAATGAGGCCAACCTCACTTCACTTGTGTGACCAGATGAGGTCACAAGACAAAAATGCGGCGTTTGCTACATTTTAGCAAACATTTGACCCCCCTTGAGGTATCTTGTAAATGGTGGAAATCACCCACCTTCCCAGCATAGTATCAGGGTGAGCCGTGAAAATCTGCGGATTCACTGCAAAGCGAGTGCCATCGACCACGAGTGTCACTTTCTCTGGAGCCACCGTTTGTGAATTGATGCTTGAAGACAGAGCGCAGCATCCGTGACGTTCCTGGGTATTAAAATATTCTGACTGTCTCTTATTTCCATCTTGGAAATGACAGTTGTGCGTGTCTTCAGAAGGAGACAACATGCTACTGATCTGGGGAGTTACTGGACAAGCAGCGTGTCGGCATTCGGAATCTAAACCTGAGAGAGACAAACAAATATTGCAAGGGTAAAATACAATTTCATAGAATGGTTCAGGTTGGAAGGGACCTTAAAGCCCACCCAGTGCCACCCCCTGCCCTGGGCAGGGGCAACTCCCACCACACCAGGTTGCTCCAAGCCCCCTCCAACCTGGCCTTGAACCCCTCCAGGGATGGGGCAGCCACAGCTTCTCTGGGCAACCTGGGCCAGGCTCTCACCACCCTCACAGCCAAGAAGTTCTTCCCCACGTCTCAGCTCCATCTCCCCTCTTTCAGGGTCAAACCCTTCCCCCTCCTCCTAGGGCTCCCCTCCCTCATCCAGAGTCCCTCCCCAGCTTTCCTGGAGCCCCTTGAGGGACTGGAAGGGGCTCCAAGGTCTCCCCGGAGCCTTCTCTTCTCCAGGCTGAACCCCCCCAACTCTCTCAGCCCCCGCTCCCAGCAGAGGGGCTCCAGCCCTCCCAGCATCTCCGGGGCCTCCTCTGGCCCCGCTCCAACAAGTCCAATAATTTATTGAAAAATAGAATTTCATAGTAACAGTTTCTACTGTAATGAGAAAACTGAGTCATACAATAACAAAGGATGTCAATATACATAACCGTCAGGGTAACGTTATATGACATAAAACTACACTGCATTTTCCAATTGAGCCAGCGGTTGGATTTTAGATCAAAAAATTTCCTGATGAACCATGATGCTTAATACCCCTTGTTAAAGCAAGATGAATTCAGTGGGTAAAGAGCAGGAGCACAGGAATTTGACAAGGCCAGAGCTACAGACACAGATGCCCAGCGCTGACACCTACTCTGGCAGAAAGCTGGAGTAGAAGCTCACTCCACACCCAGTGGCGCTTGGTGCCCAGTCCATGGTGGGCACCCAGTTCAGCAGGACTCTCCAGCTGCTTTCAGTTTATCTCTTTGGGGACAGCCTCAGGCCAGGCCATACCCCCTGGGACGATGCTGCCAAGGTTGGATTTGATTTATCTGTGGAAAACAGAACTGCAAACCCCTAAACTCTGCCGTGGCCCTTTGTCCTTTACACCAGCCTGGCCAAGGCAGGGTACGGACATTCTGCGCTCCCCAGTACAAACTGCTCGGGGACACTGGAATTTTTCCAAAACATAACACCCTGCAATAAAAAAACAAAATATCTCCCTTAAAGGTTACTATAAGGTAAAGACATTATCCTTACCCTCAGTCCTGGGAACTGCAGCAGGGGTATGACCTCCAAGCACCACATTACTTTCTTCTGACTCATGGATTGCTGCAGTTCTGTTTTCCACAGAGCAACTGGACTCCGGATTTCTTGACCAGTCTGTCCCACCAGCACAGTTAACATTCATGCTGGGCCTCCGTGACGTCAGGAGTTGGTTGCGTTTCCTGAGAGAAGAGCTGGGAGAGAAAATATCAGGTTGGTCATTTGGGAAGAAACTCCCAAGCAATGAAGCTCAAATCCCTGTATCTGGTACCGCAAAGTCCCTCAGGCTCAAAAGGCTTTTCTTCAGATACTTCACTGGGCTTCAGAGAGGCTTATGGTGCTAGTTATGTCCCTACGCTAACCTGGGAAGAGGAAAATAAAAGGTATTAAAGTAACCAGGGCTCTATTTCATCTATAAACCTTTGCTTTTTTAAAAGTAAGTCTAAAGCTGCTGATGTCTTTCAATCACACGTGTGTTGCTGCAAACCCCCTCCCGGCAGTTGCCTGACCTTCAGGCCGCTAGAGCCCTTTGAAAATGTTTACACATCTCTTGATTCCCAGCCCTGGCAAAAAAAAAAGCTGTGGAACATTGCTATAGCCCCAAAATACAACATTTTCCCAGTTACCAACTCCGGCGTTGTCTCTGAACCACTCTGAGGTTTGACCAGGAGGTTCCCTGCTCCCAGTGATTGCTTTTTTTTGGGTCTTCCTTCTTCCTGATTTATCACCTCCTGTCATATAGTGCTCACCCCAGTGTTTAACCCGTTATGGTCCTACAGAAATACTCGTATCACACAGAACAGCCTCGACTGCAGCCCTACACCCATCCCACCCTGGCTCAGCCCGATACTCACTGCTTTAACCCACGCCTTCCAAATCTTAAATGTTCTTTCAGCACAAGCAGAGACACGTCTTTTATTTTTGCTCTTTGGCCATTTCACTCTTAAGTGAAATTCTTTTCCCCTGTTCCTATCTTTAAGACTCGCTTCATTCCGCTCCTTTATATTTTCTAACAGATTTCATTTGCTGCCTCGTTCCCTCACTCTCTCTGGCATCTATTTTGCCCTCCTATTGCCTTGGACAAGAACCAGCTCTCCTTTCTTGGCCTTAAGTGTTTTCCTTTCACTCTCTCAAACATAAAACACCAATTTCCTCATTAATGAATTTTCCCAATTTCCCCCCCCTGCAGAACAATTGTCCTGTATCTTTTTCTTGGCAGAATTAAGACTTCCAGGGCCTGCGGGTGCCATCTCTAAAGCACGGCAGAACACTGGCACGGTCAGATACAAACCAGCTAAAATACAGCACTAATAAAACAAAACAAAACAAAAAAGCCAACTATGAGTTGGCGAGTTTTCTGGTCAGGACCTGCTGAGGATGAAGGCCTTAATGAGCAGTTCAGTGGTGGGTTTCAAGCCCGCCGTTACTGGCAGGAGGTGTAAGCATTTCATTCTTAATTAGAAATTTGAACAAAGGAATAACAATTCCTTCCTCTCGCTCTGCAGAAGTAAAACCAAGTTGCCAGCATTATTACAACGGCGTATTTTTAGAAAATCTGTTGCTTGCGCATCACGTGATATTCGTCAGAAGGAAGGGGTTTTGGCAATGGGGAAACCATGCAAAAAGCTACTGTGTTTGTTCTTTTTTGAAAGGCTCTGGCTGGTAGAACAACAGCGAGGAGCCGACGAGGGTCATCTTGGTACCGGCAGATTTAACAGAGCATCCCCACACACCTCTCCTGTCCCCAGCCACCCAGTGCTGGCCGGGGCCATCATCATCATCACCCCAGAAAACTCCTTTTCCTGATACTTTCCAGGCTGTTTCCCTGGGATTCATTGCCAAACACCCAGCCCTGCTGATAACCAGAGTCGGGCCAGGCCGACGTTATTATTCCTGTCTTCTGTCCCCTCTTGGCATGCCCAAATCCTACACATTACATCAGCAGGATTAAGGCAAATGAGGAAGGATTCCTTTAGTGCATCCGGTTGGTACAATAAATACCCAAACTGCAATTTATTTGTCATGTTAAATGACTAATCTCGCATACAACCCAGTAGGGAAACCAGTACATAAAGACTTCAGAAGGCTACGCTCACGCCTGACCAGCTTACAAACGTCCCGGTTTCCTTTCATGCCTCGGATCAAGGTGAACTACCCGTGGTGAGAATGAATACCTATAAATAATAATTAGCACTATTCACCTTCAAAGCTTTTTACAAATATTAACTGCTCCTTGCTCCTGAGAGCCCTGGGAAGCGCTGCAGGGAAGTCTTTTATGAGAGAAAACAGGGACAGACGTACTCTTCAGGCCCAGCCCCACTAACCGGGTCTTACACTGACTTTTCGCACGTTCACAGCTCACGCTCCCTGGCCGTGCAGCAGCAGTTACGCCCCGGGCAGCAGCACGAACACCAGGAGGTTTCCTTCTGAGGTCTGTTTCCATGCACGTTTCTACCCTTTAGAAAGCATAAATTGACCCGTTGATCACGAGCAGTAAACAAACACCCGAATTTCTCAGCTCGCTTCTCAGTAACTCGTTCGTACACTCAGATCCTGAAGGAGCAGGCAGGGACCACCCTGCAGAGGAGCTGAAGACTCATGGCTTATGGACAGCTGGATTTTGGGAAGCAGGAACTCACGAACATCAAAAGCCCGGTGTCAGGTTCAGCACTAAAGATCAGAGAAAGGGGTCCTAAACAGGCTGTGATTTATTTTTCAGTATTACGGTCCAAAATCAAAACCCACATCTGACTCTGGCCGTTGGTTTTGCCCAGATTGGAGCAAATAGGTGCCTCCTCACTCCAGAACGTGCGACTGAACAGGCATCTCTGTTTTCCAAGCCATGTGCTGATGGTCATGGTCAACTCCTCTGTTTTTGAACTTGTTTAAAGCCAACACTTTTTGTTGAGAGAATAATATAGAAGTGATATTTAAGTGGTTTTTTTTAAACAGAAGCGGGAAACAAAGTTTTATTTAGCACAGTACTTTTTGGCACAAACAATTCATGCTACAAAGCCTTTGCTGAGATAAAGAGGCTGATCCTTGTCGTATGTAATTCTTAAGAAAGAAGGAAGTGTATTGGAATGTAAAAAGGCTGGGACGGTCTGCAGTACATTATCTTTCCCCACCCTAATAAATCCGAGGCACATCCAAACCCACCTCCCGAGGTACACACTTCTCACCCAGCTACTGGAAGGAGCTGAATGGATTAACTGGTACAGACCAACATAAACAGAAGCGAAACTCAACTACAGTAACGTGGCCAGCAGGGAAAAAACCACTTAGATGCAGGACATTTTATTAAGCAAAAGATAACGGAAGCACCAGTACTGACTTGCTGGTTTCTAGCTTTTTATTGTATTACTTGCTCCTTATCCTTTCCATTGGGATTTTTTTTTTTTAAAGAGCCATTATAAAGTAGTTTAGGTATCAAGTTTGCAGACATTCACCAAAACTTCAAAGAAAAATCATGAAAAGCTGAGCTGTCAAAATCCATTGAAGAGAAAAGCCCTTTACTGTAACATCTGTCAGCTTTTGCACTGCTTCCCTGTCATCTGGTATGACAAGAAGGAAGTCAGAAGAGAGTAAAAATAGTAGATGTGAGTAACCTCATTTCACCAGTCGTTTGCCAATGGCAAAGAACGACCAGCACGTCGAGCGAGTGAATCAGATGCTTAGCAATCTTCCCCTCTTCCTAAACCACAGCGTAACCGCCATGACTTAAATAAAACTCCAAACAACTCATTTTTAAGGTGACAACACTCCTTTAAATCTACAAAACCATTCCCATCTACAATTATTCTCAGAAATATGAGCAAGCAGGAAACACGCATACGCAGGGTGTGCCTGACCTAAATTCTACAGTCTACAACTTTAGGACAAGATGGATCTCTAATACAATTGCACACCTTTCAGATGAAGTTTCGCCTTGCTTTAATTTCTTAAAACATATCCTTGGAACATAAAAACAGACAAATAAATTAGCAATGACTGAATTCCTCCTCTGAAGAGAAAAAGGGAAATCTCACGGGGTTAAGATAAATAACGAGAAGCATCTCCTGTCCGTAAGGATTAACGAATCGGTCCAGGGTAGGTCTGAGCCACCCCGGGGAGGGCAACTCAGAGACACCCAACCAGGAGAGATCCACTGGCCAAGGCTTTGCAGGACTCACCACTCACACTCATCCTCTCTCACCTCATCTGCTCTTGCACAGACCTTGCTGCGAAAAAAAGATCATATTGGCAAGTAGGCAGCAATCCAACGTTCTAAATTACATAAAAACTACTTGCAGTTCATCATCAGATGCATACTTTCCCGGAAAGAGGGAGGAAGAGGAAAAAAAAACCAACCATGCTGCTTGTCAGCTCAGCGGCAATAAAAATTCCCCGGTCGTAGGGAAGCATTCCAGAGGGTTGCGCAGAATGAGAGTAATCCAACAGTTAGAAAGAACGGCAGAAAGTAAAACTTTCTTCTCTATTACAGATTTAAACCAGATCTTGGGTCTCATTCTGTAAATACAAAGGAAAACAGCAGGTTTGAATTTGCATGAAGGAGGCTGGAGTCAAACCCGAGGAATTTCAGCCCCAGCTTCGGTTCATTCCCACACCTGTAACTTGGGAGTGCCTGAAGATTTTAAAAAATAAAATGGAAAAAGTATGGAAAGGAAACAGCACAGAAGGGCACTGGAAAATAACCTGCCAGGCTCTGCCTGCTCCAGTCTCGACTGAGTTTCCCATCTTATGCTCTGCTTTGTTCCCTTCTGTAAGAGGAAAAACCAGCACCATTACAAAACTGGAAAACACAAAATAAGTATTAAAACTGCCTATTAAACCACATCTTCAGTATAAATTGTATAAAGCTCATCTAGAGTTTAAAGTGCAAGAAGCTGCCTTTCGTTTTACAAGTTGCTTGGTGTAAACACAAGCCTATCGCAATTCTTTATTTACTCGAAAATAAAAGCGAGCGATGGGCTCACGTTGTCAGAATCGCCCAGTTTGCAAAGGAAGAAGGTACTCCTAAAGCAATGACACATCCAGCTTTTAAATCCTACTCCCTGCTTTTGGCCAAATCCTACAGCCTTTAAACATCTTAAGATTCAGAGGGTCTGTCTCTCAGTCATTAGCAGGTGGTTTGCATTTTTGGGGTTTTTTCTTAAATAGTTTTTCCCGTTGTCAAGGACAAATGCGGTTCCTCACTTACTATTTCTCTTTTAAGTAGAAGACTTGTCTAGAAGATCAGTTTTTATCCTCTTCCAGAAGGTGAAGGGCCATGCACGAGATCTCACATGGGCAGGGAAGCTGGTGTTAGCAGGTTGCCCTGGGCAAAGGGACCTCCTGGCCCAAGGGCCTGAGCCCCGAGCACTGTCCTGTGTCACCGAATCAAACACGGGATGCTCAAGGCAATGTGAGACTCGGCAGGGCTGAGGCTGCCACTCACTGCCACCTGTAGATACACCTGTACCATGGGAAAACACCACGAGTGCCTTCACCCAAACTGCATCAGGTAGAAAATCTACCTGGAGCCTTTAATATGCTTTTCTCATTCCTACTAATGATCCTCGCTTCGTTTTCTGCTACAGACACGAACAAAGCAGACAGCAAAAGGGTGATTCAATATCCAGAGGATTCCTTTTCCATCTGGCTTCAAAATATAGACGGAAAATAATGTCCAGCAGGACTGATGCAATGCAGGACAGCCCGCAAATCCTGGCAAGAGACAGCAAGAAGCCTGATGAAACACTCGATTGTTTTCCCCTATCCCGCGCATAGTGCTTCACTGTTCCCAAAGTTTACAGACTTACTCCTTTACTCCAGTCTTAACAAAAATCCACTGTTTCTACAAATGCAATTCAAACCTACGGCCCGCAGGATGGTTTTAATGGTTTAATGCTGCACACCCACACCGTGATTTGAGAGCCAGGGTTCACCACCTGGTTTACACGCCGAGAGCATCATTTCTTTTGCCAACCTATAACCACCAGGACTACTGTATGCAGAAAACTTGTTGAGGTTTATTAACTTGAAGTATCTTCTCCAAAACAGGCAAGTTCTACTGTGGCAGCCTCATCAACCGGAGTAGATGAAGTGCATCCAACAATGTCGTGTTACTGGGTGTCTCAGAAGGGAACAGTATTTCTGAATGAGGAGACAGGTTAGTGCTTTTCTAGAGCTATTTCTGCCCCGTGAGGCTCAAAGGTACCAGTGTCAAAGAGCACAACCAAGCAGCCTATAAAAGCTACTTCCACTATTCACACTATGGAGTTTAAGACAGTCATCGGAAAAAATTATAGTGCTTATATTTGATCCTCGCAAAGAGCTTAACACTACAATAATAGCAGCTTTGCTAGTGCTATCTGATTAAATTAAATATCAGTCAGCAATTTAAATAAAGCTGCCCACGCCAATACACAATATAGACCTCCTTCCTAGGCAGAAGGATGGAGGACGCAGATCTCGGCAGGGTAAGGGCAAAACCCTGATGAAAGATGAGCTGTTGCAAATCTAAACAGGAACTTCTTTTCTAGAGATAGGAAAAACAAATGTTCCCCTGCTAAAATACAGAATACTGAGCTAAAGAAAGTTTTAAGCCAGGTGACAGCTGAGTTACACTTTGTCTTCCCCTGTGTTAGATTAAGCTACAAATGCTTCTGTAAAAATCTTCAACAGAAGCAACAGCAGCAGCCAAGAGTTTTGTCCTGTATTCTCTGTTCCACCATTTTCTACAAAACTACTTTCAAAGCTTTCAGAAAAAA
>VXAK01004765.1:36805-48037 GCA_013399435.1 Arenaria interpres
CAGATTCCCGAGTCCAGAAGACCTTGGACTTGGGCTCAAACGAACGTACAGTAACTGAGGATCAAATTAGGTTTTTTTTGATACGTTAATTCCCCTCAAGATGCATTGCTAATGAGCCCAAGTACTTTCTTCCCTCCGAGCTTGGGTGTCCCTACACAGCATCATGGATTTATGTCACCTGGAAACGTTTCCCTCCATCAGTTCAAACCATAAATCAATCTACTCTGTTTTTCTTAATACTCCCCCCCTAAGATGTACCCTGATTGCTCAGAGACTGCTCCAAACACCGTCTCACAGAACAACAGAATTCAATATATCACATCTCATCAATAATATATCGTTTTAATCGCAAATAGAAGCTGAAGAAGTAGGAAACTACTTTCATCCTGACTCACGCCAGTGATAAAGTGTGTGTGTGTGCACTGTCAAGTTTTGAAGTCTGATCATTACACAGCACCTGATTAAGCAAAGATGCCTTACAAGGTATCTTAAAAACAACCCAATCAATCCAACTAATAAAAACAAGTTGTCACTAATTTACCAACTCATGTTTGCTCTGTACATACAAGGTATTGCAAGCACTTGTTATTACTTTTGGTTTGGGGGCAAGCTTTTAAATCTTTAATACTCAATTATCTGTCCAGATACAGGTGCAATAAATCACCTGCGGCCTGTAAAGGAGGTTGGGGGGATGTAAAGAAGGAGGAATAGCCCTTCTCACTGAGGTCTGTTGTCCCACACAGGGTGAGGTGGGTCACCTTCATTCGGGACGATGAAAACTCCACACAGAGGACACGATGCTCGAGATCAAGGCAGCTTGTTGCACCTTCAAAGCATACAGTAAAGCATTCACCCCAAAAATCAACGAGGAGGAGACAGCAGGGTACAAATTAACACTTCGGTTCACACCTTAGGGGCTGAACACACCATAATCCTCCTGTCTTCTTCACCACGGTGGCCTCAGGAGAGCCAGAAGCCACAGTATCTGAAGCCCAGGGAGCCACCATCACCTGCAATTGTGACCCGTGGAACAGAGTCCCACCACCACCCTCCAGCATCATAAATGCCCCTATTTGCTTTGAACATAACAACTCCCCAGTGCAGAGATGTGGATCAGGGCATTAAGAACCAGAGTATATTGAAATACACAATGGCTTTAACACAAGCGGATTATTTCACAGCAGAACATCGGTTGAGAGAATATTCAGACAAAAAGAAATCCTCTCCTTGCTTACTGAGCTTTTAGTTCCCTACAAAAAGTTAGTCGATGTTTCTCACCCGTAGCAAAAAGCACCCACTTGCTTTGACTCTTATTTTAGAGAGGCTGCGAGTGGCTTAAAACTCCACCTTCCTTCTCTGGAAGGGATCCCAACAAGTAACTGCTAACTCATTCCCAGCTCATCTGCTACAACTCCAACTGCCATTCATTTTTAACCAATTGCACAGCAGCAACGTGAAAAAAACTCACAATAGATGGCAGATTTTTGAAAGTTGAATGCAGTTAGAGTAGCTATTCAAAAGAGATTTCAGAATAACAGAGCACACAGCATTAAAAAAAAAAAAATCCCCAACCAACAACCAGGAAAGCTGCATATTGATTAATGAAATGCAATTAAATTTGAAAGTAAATATTCCAGCTCGTCTGTACTGCAGTCAGCTCAGTGCTTGATGATGGACCCAAATAAGCTCTGATTACCTACACCCCTGCCTGTTTTGGGGCTCTGAGGGGGCTGGGAATGGGAAGAGCCCCACAAAGCAGCCCCCACCCTGCAGCACAGGGCCCTGGTGCTGGGGACCAGGCACGGCTGCCAGGGATGGAAGGTCCAGCAGGAAGGACCAGCGTGGAAGAGCAGGACCAGGCTTGGCAGAACTCAAGTGCCATAACCCAGCTGGGGAGAGCTTTACCTGACTCTGGCCAGAGACGGGCTGGCAGGGGGTCCCTGCCAAGGAGCTAATCTGGCATCCCCACGGTGCACTGCCCTATCTCACCTCAGCACTCAGCAGGGCACGGCGCTGGAAACCAGTTCAGATAAAGGCAGCGAAGCTCCACCTGTCCCCTCCAGCTGCTGGGCTGTGGGACACCCTACAAGCTGGGGTACTGCAAAGAGAAGACCATCAGTGTTCACCAAGGAAACAAGGGAGCTCTCCCAATCAAGCAAGTTGTTTAACTCGCATTAAGACACAGTCAATGACAAAAAGCAAAACAAACATAAGGCCTACCCGTTTAGAGCCATTAGTAAACTCTGCAAGTAAAGAGTACAGTAATCCGAAACCAAAATAAACAGGAAAGTTTTATTTAGCACAACTGTAACTCTTTAGGAAAGCACATCTTGATTTATTTTTAGGGAGGCGAGAGCAGGGGCTAAAATTTCAGGTAGGCAAAGCCAAGCAGCAGCACTCCATCAATTTATGTCAGCAGAGAACTCGATACCTTATTTTCAAGAACTGAATAACATCTTGCTCAAGATTTCAAAATAACTAGGGTTTACGATGGTACCTTGGCAAGACACCCCCGGCTTTGTTTACACGTCTGGATAAATATTTTACATGTCAAGCATAGCTATAACACTTTCTAAGAATATTCTGTTACATTCTTTCTTATGTGACTAATAATTCTTTCACAAAAATATTTGGCTAGTGTCGCGTTTCAGCAAAATTAGCCAGGAACCAGAGCCATATTTTGCAGGACTTCAAAAAAAAAAAAAAAGGGAATATACCACGAAGAAAAATACAAAATTGAAAAAGCTGAGACGATGCCTATTTCAACACACATAATGAGGTGTTCGTGCAGAGGAAAGGTGCCCATTTGGGGACTGAATAAGGTCGCTCTTGAAAGTGGAAAGTTCTAAAATTGCACTGTGTTCCAGAACAGTCCACTCCAGCTCATTTTGAATGTGACGAGCAAGCAACCCATCAATATTCTAGCCAAAACTGCAGCTGGCTTGGTGAGTGTTTATCTCAAAGACAGCAAGCAAAAGAAAGGCTAGGATTTTTAAAAATTTATTTATTTCAAGGGAACAATCTTCAAAGTCTGTCCTTGTGAGGAATATTCAACTCTTCTGCTGAATAATGCAAGAGATTCACAAAGAAATTAGCATATTCCAGTAGTGGAGCTTATGCATGATTTTAATAATTCCTTAACAAGAAAGATAGGTCTTACTGCATTGCCTGCTAATTAAAGAGCTTATTAATGTACAAAGAAGCTCTCTCTAACCTTAGGATTTCACCTCAATCCTGATGAGACGTGACCAAAACCATGACATTTCAGAGCTCCTAACGTGGCCTGCGTGAAATGAGTTTGTTATTTCCAACACGACACTCAGCGAGACAAGACACTTCCAAGAAACCACCATCACCCAGCGAAGCTCTTGGTGATAAACCTGGACCAAACCTCGCAGGGGCTGGAGTCTCAGCACACCCAACACCAGTGGGCGAACCTTCTTCCCGCAGGAAGGTGCTGGGACACTCAAAATGCTGGGAGGGCTGGAGCCCCTCTGCTGGGTGGGGGGGCTGAGAGAGTTGAGGGGGTTCAGCCTGGAGAAGAGAAGGTGAGAGAGAAGAGAGGAGACCTTGGAGCCCCTTCCAGTCCCTCAAGGGGCTCCAGGAAAGCTGGGGAGGGACTCTGGATGAGGGAGGGGAGCCCTAGGAGGAGGGGGAAGGGTTTGACCCTGAAAGAGGGGAGATGGAGCTGAGATGTGGGGAAGAACTTCTTGGCTGTGAGGGTGGTGAGAGCCTGGCCCAGGTTGGCCAGAGAAGCTGTGGCTGCCCCATCCCTGGAGGGGTTCAAGGGCAGGTTGGAGGGGGCTCCCACCTCTGGTAGGAGGTGTCCCTGCCCAGTGCAGAAGGGTTGGAACTTGATGATCTTTAGGGTCCCTTCCAACCCAAACCATTCCCGGATTCTATGACTGTCAGGGCTCCAGCTGCTCCGGGGATAAGCGAAGCCTTTAAGTCTCAGGGCTGTCAATCTAGCTGGCCCGAGTTCACAGAAGGTTTTGTTTTGAATTGTTATTTTTAATTCAGCTGTGACAGGTTCCTAATTAAAGATAGAGCTCAGTGTCTGTACCACACAGGGTGAGAGACTGGAGGAGAGCCTATTTTCTGCATTAATAATAGTTTCATCTCTCAGAAATGCAATAATTCCACTCTGCAAGTGGTGAAATGGCATTTCCCATAAACGTCCGCAACACCTTTAAAATGGTCTTGGAATGACTTAACAGCAGAAAGTGAAGACAGATACAGATGCCACAGCCACGGTATATTAACCAATTTTCTGAAAACAATTGAAGAGTTTCAAAAACAGCTTTTAAAAGGAGAGGCTCACCCCATGATCTTGGCAAAGAACACTTTGTAATAGGGACATTTGACAGACAGGGTACCATTTAAATATAGCACAGCCCTAATGCACTAAGCTCTTCACAGCTTTATAATTAACAGTAAACAGAAATCCAGTTTCCCCCCTGCTCACCCAGCACTGGGTAACAGACATAATTAGACTGGTTTCACTTCAGTATCTTGCGCAGCACATACAAAACCAGCTGTTTATCGCCGCTGCTTCAGCCTGACAGCAAAACTGCACGTCCACGCCTTTCCTCGCTACGGAATAAGTTCATTTAGGTATTTCTGAGGGCGCCCCATCGTACGGCTCTGCGAGGGGACGACCACCCTCAGGAGGTTGGGAGAAATGACACAGGGTTGAGTCACAGCAACCTGCTCATCCCACCGAACAGCAGCCAGAACAGCCCGTCCGACCACAGCTCACCCGTACCCAAAAACCGACAGGGTGCTGCAGGGAGGAGGGCAGAGACACGTGCTCAGGCCCCATTACAGGATGGGAAACGGAGGACTATTCTGGGAGGTGACAGTGAGGAAGCTCCTCTCCCACACCCAAGAAATGAGCACCATCAATATTTTCCTCCATTAGCGCAGCGTCCACATCGATGGTTTTCGATCATATTCAAAAAGGCGGTTTAAAATTGCTGTGCAGTATAGATTAATCCAGAGATAAGCTGGGTTAAGGGTAAAATCTAAAACCTGTCTAGTCCAAAATGACGCAAACATTAGCTAATTTGCACACCGTAAGAATAGATCTCATAGAAACCGGAGATGAGAAAAAACTTGAGGTTTTGAGGTATATTGAAACTAAACCATTTCACAAATATACCTCAATCGTCTGATTCGAAGATCGCCTAGTAATCTTAAGATTTTTCTTATTTCTAACTCAGTCTGTCTGACAGGAAAAAGAACAAAGAAGTTCCTATAGAAAACAGCCTGCAGAAGGAAAAAAAATAAAAAGATTGTGCTCGTATTTCATCGGGAAACTCCATAGATCATAGAATCACAGAATGGTTAGAGCTGGAAGGGATCTTAAAGACCATTGAGTTCCAACCCCCCCGCAGGGACACCTCCTGATGTAACAGATCAAACTGTAACAGCAAAGCAGCACTGACTAAAAATTAAATAATCTAGATTTCTTTTCTTTTCCTTAGTTGGCCTCCTGAATAAAGTTACAAGAAATAAGGCAAATGTTTTGAAAATTTCCAAAGATTCCTTCCCAACACATGCAGTAAAGTCTTTTTCTAAAAAGACCGTATTTGTATAAAAGGCCTTTGCTCTCGTAAACTTTCATCTCCTGGGCCTGCATCAGTCGCTAACACCTGACAAAGGGCAGCCTTCTCCAAACGCATTAGACTCTGAGGAGGTCTGCAAGTGCCTGTCAGAATATTTATATCAATGGATTAGGGAACTCATTCATAACTACCAACTGCTGCAGCAGATAACATTCCAGACAGACGTAACCTCTTCCACGGCCAGAGATTACACAACGTCATGATTTTTAATCCACTCACCCAGAGGAAGAAGAAATTAGCTGGCTTTCGCGTACGTTAATGCTTCCTGATTATGTTTTCCTCCGTTACTGGTTCCAGTTATGTTGAACCAGCAGATGATATGAACCACAATAGGAACTGGGAGACTTGTAAAACCCACCCAGCTCATTTCCAGTCCTACTTGAAGCTCTGTTGCTGTGGCTGGGAACAGTTCCTCTCTCCCTGCCTTTTCCCCGACTCAACTCCTTTGTGGACCTTTCACTCCAGTTCCTCCAGAACACCCTGGGCAAGAACCCAGTCATTGAAGTTATAAAACAGATATCACTTCGAGAAAAATAATGATAATTATTATTAAAATGAGAAAAATCCCTGAAGTTGGGATACATGCTTAATCAAGACCATTAATGAGACATCCGAAAGCATCGTGTGGACTCACAGATTAATCTGAGGAGAGGTGACCGGCTGTTGCCCCGGCAGAGTGAACCACGGGGCTGGGCTCCAAGAGACCAGGCTACACTTTCTAGATCCAAAATTATATTTATTGAGGAAACCCTTTCTTTTATTAAATATGGCCTCTCTATTTTTGCCTGCCTAATCTATTTTTCCAAGGGACGTTGTCAAAACTTTACGTATAAGAAGCGTTACCAGGCAGCAGCGATGGCTAATTATTACACAGCGTTTCTTACTGCTGTCACAAGAGCAGGCTGCCACCGGACTCGCACGTCCTCGCACCGCTGCGTTGTGACGAGCGTTAGGCACAAGGTTCAGATCTGCTGGTTTTATGGCTGCCAGGCTCCACTTCCTTCTAAAAACTCTCTGATTCAATAGACTAAACTATTACATCCCAACACAGGGGTCAGGGACGTAGCACTATTCTATGAGCGCTAGTTGGTAGCTGCATCCACTTCCCACTTCTTGTAATTCACGCTTTTGCCACTGAAAGTATGACTAATAAATTTTAATCCATATTATTTGTCTACACATTGCAAAACCAGACCGAACACACCCGCAGCTCTGCTCTCATTTCTCTATCTTTATTCAATTTCCCTCACTCCTTTTTTTTTCTCCTGCTTCTTTTGGCTATTTCAGTATTGGATCCCAGGTAGTGTTTTATTCTCAGAGTAAATTGCTGACTGGTTCTCTAGTCACTGACAGCGGGGCACATACAACCTGTTCCAATTCACTGTATTTGCCTGTTCAGTAGCAAAACCGATGCAGTAACTGATCATTCCCACACTCAGGAGCAATCCGTGGATTAACACCAGTTTTTAATAGCTGCACGTAACACATTTGAGGCTACTCTGAGGGCAAAAGGCAGGGAAAAAGCAATTCCAGCCACTGCAGACAAAATTACTGCACGTTGAACTTCAGGGACTACAGCCCACGGTCAATGCCTGTTGTAAGACTAACAGCCATTGATTTTATTTCTCAATTTCAGGCCTGTGCTCACAAAACAGCTGCCCTTCAAAAGAGCATTTTTTCTTTTGTCCTCTGACAAGCGGAGCCAAAAAATACACAGGCCAGAATAAGGTCAGGTCAGAGGCCAGACCCCAACCACAAATTAGAACTTGAACAAGAGACGGGAGGAAAAAGTGCCCCGACAGCTGATGAAACCAGACAGAGGGAAGGCAAATCCCAGGACTTGAGTTACTTATATTATTTCCCCGTAACAGACTCCTGAAACGCACCCACCCGAAGGCCCTCTTTGCTCTGCCTTTGTGGTTCTGCTCCGCTACAACCCAGCCTGGTTTGGGTCACCAGTCAGATAAAGTGGGGCTGCACAGGGCACTCTTACGCGCTCCCTATTTACCCTGGAGCACAGGGGGATGGATGCCTCTCACCTGAGCCACCCGGATTACGAGTCCCAGCTCCTCTACACAGACACCAGTAAGAAACAAGCACCAGAAGGCGATTCAGCTCCCCCGAATGCAGATGGGATCAGTCAGGGTTATGGGACAGAAGCTGAAATTTGGGAATGTTGGAATCGGAGGGGATGTCGGGCTCAGCAACCTGAAATCAGAGCGGGTTACATCAGCAGTCTGGCCAAGGCCACCCCAAAACTGATCCTCTAGCTAAATTTACATTCTATTAAGGAATTCATTTAAAAATCAGGAGATCCTTTAGACAGCTGACATGGCCTTTATCAGCAGGCACCAAGGCAGCATTTTTTCTGTAAAGAAAGAACTCGTTATCCACACACTCCTCTGGGATCTCTAGGCAAAAGGCAGCACTCCCAGAGTCCATTCCCAAGCTAAAGTTTTAGGGAGACTCACTTTGTATTCATTAACCAGGATTTTGCTTTCTAGGAGGAGGAAGATTTTCTGACACCAGCTTCGGCAAGAACATGGAACTAAGAGAGACTGCAGGGGTACGTGCTGTTCCTGGTCGCTCTGAAAGTCTCCTTTCCTAAGTTATTCAGCTGCTGAGTCGACCCGTCATCACGCAGTGACTTTCATAACAGGACTGCAACTTTGTGATGCAATTATTAATACAATCCCACTGCTGCCTACTGCTTGGCCAATATTCCTTTATGATCACAGCTTTTGGCAAAAAGGGGACAAAGGTGTTGTTAATTGCTACGCAGCACTAAAGTCTTAGAGCAAATTCATCACAAAGGGTGAAGTATTATTTACTTTTCTCTACACCCAAATTTTCTACTTAAGGGTTTTCAGGTATTTAAAGTGGAGTTAATAGCATTATTTTTAAGCAGTATTATACTCTGCTTCCTCTGACTACGCTGTGAACTAAACACGGGCACATGGAATGAGTTCAAGACAAGGTCGAGTGACAAACACATCATAGCACGCCCCAAACGTTGAGCTGAAAGCGTCAACTAATAAAACCAGAGATGACTCTCACTTCTCATGACCTGTAAAGACAGACTGAATCGCCACACAAAAAACAAACTGTCACAACATCCTGAACAGAAAACTCAAAGCAGATGGTTATGAAACCTCTTGGATTCGGAGAAGGCAAGACTGAACGTGCCAGGACATGAAGGCACCTCAAAAAGACTGAGGCAAGATCAGATGTATGATCAAAACAGCTAAAGGAAGAGGGTTTCTCTAGTCTGATGGTTGAAAATACTTTGGGGAAGGAAACAAAGATTACTGTTGTGTATAGCTCAGGTAAGGCTACCTCTGGAGCACAGAAAAATAAGGTATAATATGAGGAATTTTATACCGGACACATCCATGTGGATCTTAGATGATACATTTCTGTTATCACAATTATGATCAGTGATGAGGCCTCCTATTTTTAAGGCTCTGGAATTACGGTCTTACCTTCCACTTAAAGAAGGTAAAAAACCTGTCACAAAACCTTTCCAGGAAATAAAAAACCACGCACTAAAACCATAAACAAAACCCCTAAACCACAACCACCTTCACTGCCTGCAAGTCCACATAATCAATTTATCTCAAACAGCTCAGATGTATTTGCTGTAACTTGTTTCTCATCACTGTTGAGAAGTATATAAATAATCATTTTGGTCCCTTGGACTACAGCTTCTTCCAGGTCGACACTTACAGCTTGATTGGGCCTATTGAAAGTCCACCCAACCTTATACAGAATAACTACAAAAGAGAAAGCTCCCCCCCAAAAACATTATGTGATTAAGTCCTACCAGAAAGACCACTACTTTTAAGCCCAAAGCAAACAGAAAACATTCCCTTCAACTCTAGCAGCAAAACCCAGTACTGAAAGAGATTGTTAAGCATTTCATGCGCTGCAAATAAATCTATCTTAAAACAAACACTTACTTAGTTAACTTGGCACACACTTATTTCCTTGAAAGCATAACTTACTTCAACCTGTTCTTAATTGCTTTAAGATGGGCTGAAATAAGTCTGGACACGGTCTTCTGCACAGGTTTTACTTTGGATTAGTCTACATAAACTGTTCCATTTCAATGATAGATCAGACCTTATAAGACCCCCTTAAAGTGGATGTTATTATAGAAAATAAAGACAATTGTGCCAGTATAAGCAATTGTTGTACAGGCTGCTTTGCAAAGAGCATTTTTTTAGTCACATAGAGGTTGTAAACAGTATCAGTCTATCTCTTTTAGTAAAAGCTGACTCCCTGTAAAAAATTGCTCCACTGTAACAAGGACAGGTGTAAATCCAGCCTGAAGAGTAACAACTAACAACTCCTCCAAGCAGCTTTGCCTACAGATTAACCCACAGTTTTTGAGCCCAATAATTCACTGTCTCGATGCTTACATCACTGAAAATGCTTCTACAAACTGAGGGCAGACGTATTTATAACCCTTAAACCCAGGTGACCGTCAGCAGTGCAGCCCAGACTGGGACACACCTCAAAAGGGAGAGCTGAGCCTTTCTGCTGATTCCCGACACACTATCTCCTTCCGATTAACAGTTCACGATTGCTACTAATGCCAGCAACTTCGTGGTGAGGATAAGGCAGGCACAGAGAACACAGGTGAATTTTCTGCCTTAAAGCCACACACCTACTGCTGCAATAGGATTTGTGCTTGTAGCAACCCTGGCAAAGTAATTCAAAACACTCTCCCTACAGAGGTGCCTCCAGGTTTCTGCCCAAGATTGTTTACTATTACCCATTCCCTGAAAAGCCTAAGGTCACCGAGAAGGCAGGATCAGAGACAGGGAAAGTCAGGACATGGAAAGGTGCCTACAAGCAGAGGCAGGCTGAGGTCTCACCTACTGCATCCACTTAGGGTAAAAACCCTTAAAAACCCCTGCTCCCTTTCAAAGCACAGTGGGACCAGAGGGTGGAAAGGGAAGAGAGACTAAAAACATGCTTAAGAGTAATAGCACACCAGCCTACAACCCCAGAACACGCGTAGGAGGGCAGCGTGACCAACCAGCACCCTGAGAGGAGGATATATACAGCTACGGGGGTGGTGGTCACAAACACAGGCCTCACCAGAGGGTGCTGGGCACAGAGCAGGCCCCGAGGCCTCGCCACACAGCACAGAGGAAAGGGGTAATGTGTCAAAGATGCAGGGATGCAGCACTAATTCAAGGGATAACAGTCCCACCCCCCGCCAAACACGGACAGGGTGGAGGAGGTACCTTCTTCCAGTAACCACAGGCCATGGGGGGGCATCCCCAGCCCCACAGACGGCCCTCCCTCAGTGCACACGAAGAAGGCCCCATACCCACCTCCTCAAACAACGGGAATGGCAGGTTCCCCCCCCCCGGCGCCACAGGCCCCTCCGAAGCCCGGACGGAACAACAGAACCCACTGGGACCCCCCAAACATTCCCTCGGCCCCATCGACATCCTCCTCAACGCCGCTAGGGGACAGGGAAGGCCTTCCCCGAACCCTGAGTGCCCTCCTCCTTCCCCCGAGCACACAACGGACCCCCCCAGGCCCATGAGCCGCCATCAAAGCACAGGGAGGGGCCGGAAGGCCCAGACAC